>OY754989.1:15673753-15853753 GCA_963576475.1 Molanna angustata
GGATTGAAAGCACTATTCTATGCCGGTGCCTCACAGCGATATGAATACAGTGAAAAAGAAAAATTGTGATCTTGTCTCAGGTTCGGCTCTGTCCGCTAATATTGCCGCCACAGTCAATGCTCGCGTTGCGCAACATTTCATTGGCAAAGCGAACACTGCCAGCTAGATAGGTAGGTCTCATAGGTTGGTACTACACCAACAACAACAGTGATAATAATAATAATAACACACAATTCGGTACCAACTTATCAGCAAGCCAGCTATAGTTTGGTTGACCGTGCCCGCGAGCGCGAGGTGAATAAACTCCGGCCTGTGTGAAAACGATGTATTGCGAAACACAATCACTGTATCAATGCTAAACGAACATCTCTTGTATAATACACAGAACACCACTACGCGCCTACGAAAATAATGTTGGTCGAACGCGAAGCGATCCGTTCTTCGGACGGAAAACTCTTATTCCCCACTACAGAGTATTTTTTTTACTCCTCACTACCCCATTATGTTGTGTGTCAAGCTCGGTATGCCCAGAATTGACGCGACAAAAAAAACACGAGGCATACTACCCCCTATTCAGTAACTATTGTAACTGAAATAGGAACGTTCTAAAATTGTAGATTTTAGATTAGATTTACGGTCTTATTTCAGCGTTATAAAATATCAACTTGGACTAAATGGAATCCTCACAACGCGTCCGGAGGGTAGAAGGGGTGTTGGAAGGCCGAAACTGCGATGGTTGGATGGAGTTGAGAGGGACCTTCAAATAGCCGGTGTGCGGAATCGAAGAGAAAAGGCCATGGATAGGGTGCAATGGAGACGATTCCTTGAGGAGGCCAAGGCCCATCCTGGGCTGTGGAGCCACTGATGATGATGATGATGGACTAAATGGAATAGGAACGTACCTATTTTGGCCGGAACGTTCTTAAAAAGTTACTGAATCAGACGTATTATGAATAGTAATAACATTTTCATCATTTTCATAATTATTATTCAAAATACGTCTAATTCAGTATTTTTTTAAGAACGTTCCGGCTAATATAGGTATGTTTCTATTCCATTTAGCCCAAGTTGATATTTTATAACGCTGAAATAAGATCGTAAATCTAAAATCTACAATTTTAGTATGTTCCTATTTTAGTTACAATAGTTACTAAATAGGGGGTACTATCGCCGTAGTAAATGTATCACACAAAGAAGACTCGAACATGCACCCATATGCGATAACCAGTTTCGCCAAGAAAACCCCGTCTTATGAGATCAAAGTGTCGCGACCTGTTAGGAAAATTTTATATTTTTATTTTTGAATTGGTAAAAAGGCACATCACTTTCATAAAATGGCATTGAGGAATTATCAAGTTTTCTTGTCATGAATATGCTGAAAATTTTCCATACAGAATTTGAATAAATTGTAGAGCGACTTTGTAGTGAAAAGTATAGCGTTAGCCACAACCCACTCACTCGTTATGGAATAATGTTGTCATGATTTTACAAATTTTAAGCGTATTTTATCAATCATCAAATATCATTTTCTAGATAATAATATTTTTTTAAACAAACATCATTTACTAGACAAGTATAATTTTTTAAACATCATTTTCCTGACAAATATTTTCTATCATTTTTAGACAAACATTATTTTTTAGACAAACATCATTTTCTAGACATATACATTTTTTTAGATAAACATCAATTTCTAGAAAAACATAATTTTCTAGACAAATATAATTTTCCAAACAAATATAATTTCCTACACATATATCTTTTTCGAGACAAATATTATTTTATAGACAAATATTATTTTTAGACAAATATCATTTTCTAGACATATCATTTTTCTAGACAAATATCATTATCATTTTCTAGACATATATTATTGTCTAGATAAATATTTTCCAGATAAATATAATTTTTTTGACAAATCATTTTCTTGACAAATATAATTTTCTAGACAAATATAATTTTCTAGACAAATATCATTTTCTAGATAAATATCATTTTTTGGACAAACATCATTTTCTAGACAAATATCATTTTCTAGATAAATATCATTTTTTGTACAAACATCATTTTCTAGACAAATATCATTTTCTAGACAAATATTATTTTCTAGACAAATATCATATTCTAGATAAATATAATTTTCTAGATAAATATCATTTTCTACATAAACATTTTTTGACAAACATCATTTTCTAGAAATATGTCATTTTCTAGACAAATATTTTTTTTATAGATAAATATAATTTTTAAAGGAAAACTATTTTTTTAACAAATATCGTATTCTAGACAAATATCAATTTATAGACAAATATAATAAAGAAAAAGCAATATTCGATTTGAATGTATATCAATATTCGATTCTCATACACATTGGAACAAGCAAGTTAACTGCCAAAAATGAACTAATAAATATGGCGCGGTTCAGGGATGACATCTGTGCGAAAGGACTGTCACCTCATGTACAAGGACTTTTGCTTTCATTGATTACAAAAACATAAGTAGATAATCGACAAGATGATGTATAATTTCCAGTAAAAAAGGAATGTCGTTTCAGGAGAATATTCGCCATTGATATACATATATTATGTATTTATTTCTGTCCAAAAATAGACGGTAAAGACCACTATTCGACAGTAAAAACAGACTCAAGGAAGCTGTTGATGATGATGTACGGACGCGATGGTAAAGCATATTGAAATATGTTTTATTAGTCAGTTGAATGCGCCATAAGTAATGCAGATGCAAATTGTAGGTATAATTGGCTGGTGCTGCAGTTAGTTAATGACATGGCTGCCTTGCATAAGTTGTTGGTACCTGCCTACAACTATAATTAATACAATCATTATTATTGTTACATTAAAGTTCATTGTCCTATCGACTTACTGAACTAAAGTATCTACCTATCAACCGACTACGTAATAGAATTGCATGCAACGTTCCTGCAGCGAAAAATTATTTATTTATGTAAAAGAAAATAAGTATGCTCATGAGAAAATAATGGTACCATACTTACTTACTTTACGTGTCCGGCTGGTTCAAACCCTGCCACTCCAATATGCGACAACTGCTATCGCCTTATCGTTTCCCATAATTATGTCTCCAGGGGTGCATCCTTCCCCCATAAGTGGACACATCAGAAGGTGACTCTAATCCTGGGTTACGTCGCAGTCACATAGAGTGTCGTCTTCAGAGAGGTACCCCCACCTTGCGAGGTTAACTCTACATCGTGTGACACCGACCCTCAATCTGTTGAGGGTAGTCCATATGCAGTAGGGCAGGTCTTTTCCTATTGGGATACCCTCACGTGCCCTCATCCAAAGTCCCGCTCCAAGGTTCTGTTTCCACAGATCCTCTATCCTTTGTTGTGAGGTGCTTTCAATGAAACTATTTCTGGACTTCAGACGTGAGGCTGTTGGTTAGTGGTGATACAGAAGGTGTCTACGGTCGAGTTTGCTTGTACCTCTCTGCATCTGCAGCTGTCCTTCGTCGAGTATGGGATGGAGCGATTCCGACAATTGGATATAATTTCCCAATCGGTGTTGGCTTTAAGCATCAGGATGGTACCATTAATTTTTTTTCCACGATATTCCTTCAATTGCATCCTTCCATTCCTCAACGTAAAGATCAGTCTGTTTCTTGTACATACTTAAGTTTTATTCTAAGATGTGGACTTGAAACCTGGACCATGAAGATCAATATGCTTAACCGTCTAAAGGCTTGTGATGTGATTACATCGCCACATGCTGAAACCTTCCCGGGTCGAAGAAGTATCAAATTCGGAAGTACTCATGAGAGCAAATGTCGAGCGCGAGCTAGTTGACACGGATAAGCTACGAAAGGTATCGTGTTTTGGTCACGTTCAGCGAGGCAAGAGGTACAGCTGCTTCAACCGAAGACACCCCTTGCATCACCATCAGCCAGTTACGTCGCATCTCAAGTCTAGAAATAGTTTTATTAAAACTACCTCTCCTGTTGATACCTCACAGCAACGGAGAGAAGAACTATGGAAACTGGATTTTGGAGCGACGTCACAGACTAACTTACAAGAGGGTACACAATTGGGCGAGCAGCTCTCATACTTTATGTGGACTACCCTCAATAGGCTGAGAGTTGGTGTCACTCGATGCAAGGAGAACCTCAAGAGGTGGGGGTACCTGCCTGCAGATGACGATATTAATTGTGATTGTGGCGAAACCCAGGGTGACAGCCACCTACTGATGTGTCCACTGATGAGGGGAGGCTGTACACTGTACACCTAAGGATCTGATTATGGCCAATGACAAAGCGATAAAAGTCGCGGCTTAATGGAGTGGCAGAATTTAGCCCGGACACGGAAAGTAAGTAAGTAACTGAAAAGACGCCGCATCAGCAGCAAAGATTAGGATAAGAAACTCAAAACATGGTATCTTCTTCCCAATAGCTTAATTATAAGTTCAATAAATATGTCTGTTCCTGTATGATAGTATGATTTCTTAAACGTGTAATAACCTCAAAGATCTATGCCAATTATTTAAACACACCTGCATAGTGTTTTAACCGCCAAAAATGAAGTTACATACAGTTATCTAACCGTTAAAGTTACTATCGTTAGCCATAGACTGGTTATATAAGAGTCAACAAGTGTAATTAATGCAATTTGTCTATTGCAATTAATTATTTTAAGTTTAATATATTCTTTTGTGTTGAGTTAATTACAAATGCCAACAATGAAGTTATCGCCATAATTATAGAAGTACTTTAATTATTTATATGGAGATTCATTTCCTTTGTTTCAAGATACAAGCAAAGTGAAATATTATCATAATATGCGCGACATTCGAATGATGAATTTAAACTTTGAGTTTTTCAGTCCAATCTCTAATTATAAACATCGCAATTATAAGCCCTCTAGTTTTTTTCACATTTTCCAACTGTCAATTTTTTCAAGATAATTTATTTCTCTTAACATGTCGACAAAGTTTCGAGCCAAGATACGCGAGATTTGTATGCCAGGTCTATATTTTTCACGGTTTTCCCAACTTTGAAGTCAAAAACCATCAACTTAGAGGCTTCGCAGCATATATATGGTGTGCTGTGTGTGTCCCCCTTATAACTTCTGATCCGCTCAATGCACAGAGCATAAAATTTTATAAAATATAGAAAATTATAGACCTACAAAACTTTCATACTCAGAATTTTGAATTTTTGTTTCAATCGGGGGTTATTAATTTTTTAATTTTTACTTTATTTTTATATTGTATACCTCAAAAACCATAAAATCTAGAACGCTGAAAATTGGTATTAATATAGAAAAATACAAAATCTCAAATGTATTTTTTTTTAATTCCAGAGTTTCTGAAACATTTTTTATTAGGAAAATAATTTATGTGTATAACTGTCTATATTTCCAAAGTTTTTAAAAATATCGATAAAAGCCGAAACACCCCAACTAGTTAATTTAATTTTTTATAAAAAAATATGAACATTGTACTAGTACAATTTTTATAAAAATTGAATTAGTGACGACATTGTTTCATACAATTTGTAAAGCAGCATACACTACACAATATCTAAGGGGACTCAATAATTTGATACTTAATCTCTAAACATACATACACACTATCATGCTGTTTTCATATTCTGGGTAGGAAAAAAGAGTGACCTCCCAACTATTATATCCTGACTTACATACCTACATGTTTTATATAGAAAACAAAATATCTTAAAATGTTTATAAATTTGCGTTTAAGTGTTTATAGTTTGGTACGTATTTTTCAATTATGCATACTATCGCTATCGACAGTTGGATCTTATGTGTTAGTGTTACATGCAACTAGTATTTAACCTCACCGATCTGTGTGTACTATAATTTTGCAATTGATTTATATCTAACTTCCCGACCAGACAGAGCTACGAAACTTTCCAAACTTGTGTATTAAACGATGACAATGCATGTTATAGTCGGTTTCATTTGATATTTTGCTATAACAGAACGATTCTGTATTTCATACAAATTTGGTGAAATTGCTAAAGCACTATTTATATCACGCTTCACAATACATTATGTATGTTGTGTTGCATTATTTGTGTATTACCGATGATTATGCATGTTAAAACTGCATCCATTTCCACCTTGATTCATTTGATATTTTGATAAAATTGAACAATTGCATTTCATAAAAAGTAAACACTTTTTGTGTTAAACTAGGAGTATTTTTATTAATTTGTTTTAACGTGTATAACTTTAATATGGATGTCCTTAGTGTTTCTTTTTTGGTATACTTGTTAAAATATTCATTTAGAAGGATAATAGAATTATAACAAGGGGAGCTATTGGTATGAGTATATTGGCTTTCATTCTAATAAATTCTAACAATTGTAATTTGGCACACAGAGAATTATGATTAAAAGAACGGATAAATGTTTTATTATAAAGTTAATTAAATTTTGTAACAGTTCAAGGTATTTGTTAAGGAACATTTTTACCTATCATTTCTAAGAAATATTTTGCAATACCAGCAACAGTCTAGAGTCTAGAAGTTTCTAAGAATCGTGATAAAAGTAGATGGAGTAAAACTTTGTTAGTAAATATTATGTGTGTTGTGGGTATGTATGTCTGACTGAAAAGTGCAAACCAACCACACATTCAGTTCACATACACATACACTGTTGAACAAAGTAAGTTGTATGGAAAATAATAGCAAAGGTACTTTCACTCTCGAGTGTTGTCGCTTCCGCGTTTTGATACACCTCTTCCGCGTTATGTGCTCCTGTTACACGCAAATGTAACTACCACATATGTATATGTATATATGCAACGATAACCATCACATCTCATTCGATTCTTTTCACATTTTGCAAATTTGTATATCTAATACTTGCACAGACCAAATTATATTTTGAAGGATATCTTATCAGTGCTTCTCATTTTTTTAACTGTCAAATATTTCAAAAGTGACTCCAAACTTAAGATTTGATATTTTTATTTTCAAATTGTTTAAAAGGCACGCCACTATCATAAAATGGCATTGAAGAATTATCAAGTTTTCATAATAAAATTTTTAAATAAAAAATAATATGACTAACTCATTTCACGAAAATGTTTAAATTTTTCCATACTAAATTTATAATACTATGGGAAGTGACTTGGTAGTGAAGAGTATAGCATTGGTCATAACCCACTCGTTTTAAACACGTTAGATCATTAAATTTACTTGTGATAACCTCTTCCTTGTAATGTGCTCCTGTTACATGTAAATGTAAATACTATATACCTTCATTTAACAATAACTTAGAAAATATACCATCACACCAAGGCCCTATATAGGGTAGGAAGAGAGAGCTTTTAGGTTGACTCACCTTTCTTTAAATATTAGGTTATATTATTAAAATTACTTATCATTTACCTCTTCCGCGTTATGCGCTCCTGTTACACACAATGTTACTACCACATGCAACAGTAATCATTACACCATGGCCCTATATGGGGTAGGCAAAGAGAACCTTAATCCTGACACATATTATATTTATTTAAATAACACGTTAGGTCAGATTATTCAAATTACTTTTGATTCATCTATTCCACGTTATGTGCTCCTGTTACACGCAATGTTACTACCACCTGCAACAGAAATCATTACACCGTGGCCCTATATTGGGTAGGCAGAGAGAACCTTAATCCTGACACATATTTCTTTAAATAACACGTTAGGTCAGATTAATAAAATAACTTATGATTCACCTATTCCGCGTTATGTGCTCCTGTTACGCGCAAACGTAACTACCACCTATGTACATATTATGCAACAATACTAAGTTGAAACAAATCAGCTCATCTTTCAAATCACTTCGATAGACGAACACACCTACAAGCGGATCACTTTCAACGCGAAATATTACTACGAGTCACTATTCGTGAAAAAAAAAACGATTGCGCAACATCCAATACAAAACGTGTTAGAACAGATATGAACAGAAAATATTAGCAATGTTGAATTTAGTTATTTAATTTGAAGATGCAAGTTTAGATGTTGTGAAAGTGATTGCATAACAGCACCGACACAACAACATTAGATTGTTGCGCAACATGAGCCGTTGCGAAATACCTCTTACTTTTCCTTTATTATAAATGGTATAACGCAGGGGTCGACAACATTTTGCTAACGGATCTTCGAGCACAAATCAGTAAAAATTATCATACTGCACTATTAAAATACGGAGTTCATTGAGATTAACGGATTTCGCTAGTTGGGACATGTGCACCGCATGGATGATCTGGAGCTTCCCCAAAAGGGTGTTGTCTAATGACCCAACCGGTATAAGAAGCGTAGGGAGACCAAGGTCCGAATGCAGAGTCCGACCTAATTATTAAATTCTAAATACTAACCACGTTTTCAATGCACAGTCGTTCACCTAAGTTGCAGATCACGCGGCTTCCTAACTGGAGGATGCTACGAAGTTTTTGTATGAGAATTGCATTGCAGAGACATATCTAAATACTTAACGCATGCGCGTTCGCGTGAAATAACATTTGCGAACTGTCAAAAATTAAGGTTAATCGTGAGGAAACTTACGAGTGGTTTAATAATAAAATACGATATGCTTTCTATGGATGATGATTTTAACGAATTCGTCAAATATGTATTTGGTAATTTTGTCAAATCAAATACCAAACATATTATCAGCGATCTACGCGAGATAACGAAAATTCGCTGGGATTTCTGAAAAATGGTGAAATCGAGCTGTCAGTGTGAGCTTGGTTACATGTGTTTATGTTGTTATGACAAAAAAACATTTTGAACATCAGTCTAAACCCATAGAAAACTATCTATCTCTTTTCTTCATATGCAATAATGTGAAATGCTACGCCATCGACCTTTTGCCGTATTATTTAGTATTTAGTTAGTGATGTATCTGCAACGCAATTGCTAAATTACGAATACTAAATACTGCAGTGAAGATAGGAGTTAGTATTTAGTTACCTAAGACTTTGCATTCGGATCCTAAACTACGATGGTTAGACGGCGTTGCGTTGTCGCGGATTGTCAGGCAGCAGAACTGGAAGGTGGCAGCGAGCGATAGAGCAGTATGGAGAATATTCTTGGAGGCAGCTAGGACCCATCAAGGGTTTTGAGGATGATGATGACTTTTAAAATACTTGTATAGTTGTCGCCAAATATCTTGAACCAGGTTTCCTAGTGCGCGGAGCGCTAAATTGTGTCTTTTTGCTTCGTTTGGTACACGTGCAAATCGCTCCTTTTTCTCGGCGAAATGGCTCAAGATATTTGGGGACAACTAGACTATCGCGTCGTTTTAAATATTTGTAATAAAATGAATTCCATAAAAATATATTCAAAAATATATATGGGTTCCATAAATTTATGAATCATTAGATTTTGAAGGATATGTGATCAATGCTGCTCATATTTTTAACTGTCAAATATTTCAAAGTGAGCCCAAAGTCGAAAAACTTAAAATTGCGTTTTTTATTACTTCCATTAAATGGCATTGAATAATTATCAAATTTTTATAATAAAATATTTATTGAATCAAAAATAACAAACTCATTTCATGAAAATCGCAAAAAAAATTCTTACAAAATTTGAATATTTTATTTATTTATATTTGGGAAACAAACAGCTTAATAGAATATAAGGGAATAACAATAAAATATTAACAACTATGCCAATAATATTGTTCTACAATAGAGTACACAGGTAAAATATATATTATGTAAGAAGTAAGTATTATTGAGGAAGAAGGGAGTTAAGAGGGAGTAAGGAGGAGGGAATAGGGAGTACAGAAGGATAGGGATAAGTATATATGAATAATTATTGTAAGAAAAGTTTTGATTTGATATTAATAATTATTGAGGAGTTAAATAAATCGATTTCGTTTAAGTGCTCATTGAAGAAGTGTGATGCTCGGTATATGAATGCATGTTGTTTAGCGTTTGTGTTACTTGTAGTGGAATTACTTGGTAGTGAGGAGTTGGTATAGCGTTGGCCACAACCCACTCGTTTATTTATTACCCTTATAGATCCATATTTTTAAAATGTTCTATATTATGCTGAATTTGGCCACAACCCACTCGTTTATTTATTACCTTTATAGATCCATATTTTTAAAATGTTCTATATTATGTTGAATTTGGCCACAACCCACTCGTTTATTTATTACCTTTATAGATCCATATTTTTAAAATGTTCTATATTATGTTGAATTTGGCCACAACCCACTCGTTTATTTATTACCTTTATAGATCCATATTTTTAAAATGTTCTATATTATGTTGAATTTGGCCACAACCCACTCGTTTATTTATTACCTTTATAGATCCATATTTTTAAAATGTTCTATATTATGTTGAATTTGGCCACAACCCACTCGTTTATTTATTACCTTTATAGATCCATATTTTTAAAATGTTCTATATTATGTTGAATTTGGCCACAACCCACTCGTTTATTTATTACCTTTATAGATCCATATTTTTAAAATGTTCTTTATTATGTTGAATAGTAAATTAACACCGCTTGAAAATAAACAAAGAACACCATTCGCCATCTATCGAATGACAATGAATTTTTTTTAACGCCATCTTTTGAGAAATTGGTTGGTAAAAAATGAAAGGTTATCATCCTATAATATAAATATATATTCCCGGTTTTTCTCTATTGAGATTATTAAATAAATATTATTGACCTCCGCTTATTGGCATAATAATATTCTATATAAATAATAAGATATAATTACGAAATCATGCAGTATCTAAACTTTGTGACGTATTCGATCGCTATGTCGTCGTGGTGCTGTCACATCGACGTAACTCTATCGTCGATACATACAACTATATTATTCGCTCGAAATGATATGTTGAGATAGGACAGTAGCAATATCTCGCAGTCGACGCCATAGTTGCCCGTGTAGATTGTGTATAAGTATGTTTGTATGTGTGTGTGTGTGTGTGTGTGTGTACGGGGATAATATACCATGACACAGTTAGCTGTCATTGTCCTGTAGGGGGCCGCTGTCAGGAACTAGAGGGCCCAGAGCAGGGGCCGTTCGAGGTTAAAATTGAACTCATTCATATTATGATTTATATTGTGAAACTATACAATATATATTTTTATTGGCAATCATTTCAATAGAGACAAAGTCGGGATATGATAGAAGAACCAGGAACTCAAAGCATCTGAGTTCCTGGTTCTTCTATATTCTATAATATCCCAACTTCGTCTCTATTGAAATGTTAAAAAGTTTGTCAGTAAAAATATCATTAAATTTGACTCCCGAAAGGGAAAAAATGCAATCTTTGCGTATATGCAATTAAAAAATATTCGAAAAAATATATATTCCTTAACAGATTTTTAATTATCTCAATAGAGACGAAGTTGGAATATTTACTGTAGGAGAACCGGGAAATCAAGGCACCTACAGGGCTTACGACCTGTCATCGGCTGGTTTACGTGATCACTTTATGCGCTTGCGCAACGTTCACCAATTATGCCTTTTTAATGAGATCCCTATCAATTCAATTTTTGAAAGTTCTATATATTGTAATACTGAAATTCTTTTCGCTTGAAAATAAGCAATTTTTACTACAGCCATCTATGTGTGAAATTATGAACAACATTCTTATTATTTTTATTTATTTTTTGTTGTAACGCCATCTATTGAGAGAATTGGCTTTTTGTAAATAATGAGAGCAACAATTCTTATACCTGAGGTGACAAATGCATTTTTCGCATAGAAGTCACCCCTGAATTGCGCCAGACTTATAAGGTCATTTTTGTCTTATTTACCTACTTGTTCCAATGTGTAAGTAATCGAATATTTTTATTATAGCATATGCGCAAACATTGGATTTTTTTTCCCTGTCGGGAGTCAAAGATATAATTGAGATAATTAAAAATCTGTTAAAAAATATCTTTGACTCCCGACAGGGAAAAAAATCCAATGTTTGCGCATATGCTATAATAAAAATATTCGATATATATTCCTATTTTTCCTTAAAAATTATTTATTAAAAAATGTAATTTAAGACTAATTACATTAGATGGGTGGTGGCAGAGCGGTTAGCGCACTGGGTAAGTAATCCAACCTTGCCACGACCGATTTCGTTCACCTATAGCACAAGTATATGTAACCAACTTCACACTGACAGCTCGATGTCACGATTTTTCTGAAATTCCACCGATTTTCGGCATCTCGTATGGATCGCTGAATACTCTGTTTGGTATTTGATTTGACAAAATTACCAAATACATATTTGACGAAGTTGCTAAAATCATCATCTATCGAAAACATATTGTATTTTATTATTTTTTTTATTTATTTTTTTTATTTAAAGTAAAGTTCCTCGCGATCAACCTTACTTTTTGACAGTTCGCAAATGTTAGTTTACGCCGACGCGCATGCGCTAAGTATTTAGATATGCCTCTGCAATACAATTATCATACAAAAACTTGGTAGCATCCTTCAGTTAGGAAGCTGCGTGATCTCCAACTTAAGTGAGCGACTGTACAATGAAAACATGGTTAGTATTTTAGTTTAATTTAGTATTTAGGTAGGACTCTGCATTCGGACCTAAGACCCCGATAGCATTTGCTCATCACTAGTTCTAAAACGAAAATGAGACATGGAAATTGATACACACACACACACACACACACACACACACACACACACACACACACACACACACACACACACACACACACACACACACACACACACACACACACACACACACACACACACACACACACACACACACACACACACACACACACACACACACACACACACACACACACACACACACACACACACACAGATGACGGACAATAATGCAAGTATAAATATATTTATAAAATAATGAAGAATATAATAATTGTACGCAAATAATCATGTCACGTGAAAATTCCCGGGGGTTATGAAACGATGACGTTATTTGGACACAAGGATATTTGAGCACGTGGCTATAAAAACGTATCCCTGTATCGACTTGGGCAGATAGGAAAAAAAGGAGTGGATTGTGGCCAACACTCAACTGCTACTACATAATTTGTATACACACTTTTTCCACTTGAAAAGTTGACAATCTCTAAAGGCATTTTTATGAAATAGGTAAGTACCAGTAGCGAAATAGCTCATAGAAGCCGAAATCCTTGCATAGTCACAGGTTTGAAAAACTGTCATTTCAAGAAAATAAAAATGAATTTATTACGATTTCAAGACCTCATATTTTTTATTGTTTTATTGCTATCGTTTTACATTGAAATTGAAACGTTTGATAGGATCCTTTACAAGGCCACAAGTTGTAAATATTATTTTGGCATGTGATTGTAAAATATTTTTTTTAAATATTTCGGTTAATGTTAACGTGAAATTTTGTTACTATCCTAAACTATCTCAAAGTTATTTTTTACATAGAATTTGATTATTAATAATGATGGAATTTTAAATTGAAAAATAGGTATCAGCAGACTAACCAACGAAATCCAAAGTTGTTCCCGATATAACACAGGGACTATCCCTAGCATTATGGAGAACATAAACATTAACTGAGACAAAACGTAAGAGAGTGTCAATAGTGTTGGTGTGTACGTGCACCATCCACTGTCCTCTGTGCTCTCTGTTGTAATGTTATATTTTATATTTTTATACCTCTTCTTGTAAAATTATCATGTATTTTATAATTTTTTATTTCTTAATATTTAATAATACAACACACAATTAAATACAATCATAGTATTCAGAAAAAGATTCACAGTAAAATAATAACAAATTATTAAAAATTTATATCTTCAGAATTATTAACTATACAAAATGAAATTAATCCAATTTACAAATCAGTCAATATTATGTATATAAGTCTATTTTTTTATATTATTTTCTTTAAATTATTAAATTTAGTTGCCAGTCTCAAATCTGTTTCGAGTTGGTTGAACCACACCACCCCATTGTACATACGTGTAGAAGTGTTGTGCAAAACTTGTATTTGTTAACGGGGTGCATAACAGCTGACCCACATTATTTATTTATACAATTTATGTACATGTGTACAAAGGCAGGTTTATTGCCATAAGGCAATTTCTTATGTCTATTATGTCTATTACTCTCTACACGTACAAAGACGTGGCGTGACTTTCCTATGTCCTTATGTGTTTTAAATAGTATTTTTTTTGATAAATATTATAATACATTTTTTGATAAATATTAACATATTTCATATTTATATAAACAATTTTTCATAATAATGCATTATTTTATTTATTTTTTAATCGCCTTTTGTTGCCAACTTTTATTACTGAAATTTATATACAATTATTGTTTTTTATTACTATTGTTTTTGTAATATTGTGTAACTCCTATATTTTTTATGTATAATTGTGAAAGGCTTTTGACCGTACATACAAAAAAAAAAAAAAAATTAATGAATAAATGAATGAAATATTTAAATTAATTTCTCACGCAAATATTGCTTCTCTGGTCTGGAAACACTGGTTAGTTGGAAGAAATTGCCATGTGGAAATAAACTCGCCAATTGCGCAAGGTGCAAGGAAGTGTTTATTATTATTATGAATTAACGAATGAATAAATAAATAAAATAAATAAATAAATAAATAAATAAATAAATAAATAAATAAATAAATAAATAAATAAATAAATAAATAAATAAATAAATAAATAATTAAATTAATAAATAAATAAATAAATAAATAAATAAATAAATAAATAAATAAATAAATAAATAAATAAATAAATAAATAAATAAATAAATAAATAAATAAATAAATAAATAAATAAATAAATAAATAAATAAATAAATAAATAAATTAATTAATAAATAAATAAATTAATAAATAAATTAATTAATTATTTAATAAATAAAATATAAATAAATAAATAAAAAATAAATAAGTACATAAATAGTTGTTAAATTGGGTAATCAGATAGGGTAATCATTATAATTTACGTTTTATTTATGTCTACATGTAAAATATTGACAATTGAATGACACTATGGTAGAATAGTAATTTTGCAATCCAAGTTATAATTTGGAGTGAATGACCGATTTATAGCACAATGAAATTAAGAAATTTCGTAGAAAAGAAACGCTTTTTATGCACTTTACAGCATTTTTGCATGGATAAAATTTAATTGTGTTCTATGCATTAGTACTGAGTCAAATATGAGTCATACAAGCACCCCAATAACAAGTTGCCAAATTCTGAACTCTCACAGATTCGGACTGAAACAGAACTGAAAACTGGGTCTGCACCAGGAATCGAACACCGACTTTTGGGTCAGAAAATATATTTGTCGGCCTTCGTGGCTCACTTTATCTGACTGCTGATCCAAAGGTCCGGGGTTCGATTCCCGACACAAGACACAGTTTTTAATTGTGTTTCAGTCTGGATCTGTGAGACGATTAATATTACAAGTCTCCAGAATATGACAACTTTTTTTTTCGCAATCACACGACAACTGCTGCCAATTACAGTGTGATATGCGGTTCGATGACGGCTATCTCTGTTTAAGGTACGATTTAAAGCGTACCTTAAACAGAGATATTCCAATGAAAAATATCTACCTCGTCCGAGAGTGAGTTCAATTTTCTATAATACGCACCAAAGTGCTGCGGGCCACTACATCCGTTCTGGAATGGGGGACGTTCAGAAAGATTATGTCCTCTACCCCTTATGTAGTTGGGTGGTACAAAAAGCTCTAGCCTTTATAGCAGTTCTGGACAATCAATAAGATTGTTGAAAATCTTGAAGCCGGTCAAAAGTAGTGCGTTATCACGCCTGCTTTCAAGACTCATTTAAGAACAGGACGTCAGAAGTTCTGGGTGGTGCATGTATGTCGGATATACTCCGTGCATCTGCATATACAGCTACTTCATGAACTTCTTCTGAATTTGCTCCAACATATCGGGATATTTTCTTTGGTAGGGCGCCATAAACTGCGCTTCCGTACTCCAATTTAGTACGCACCATACAGTTGAAAATATTTTTCAATGCTTCATGGTTCGAAAAGTATCTTCCAAGGCGCACTTGTTATTGGATATGTGTTAATTAATATTTCATCGTGCTTGCATGGTGTACAATGCTTTCTTTAGTACACTCGACATCTCTGCGAGCTCTCTCAGTGCGTTTAGGACAGCTGTCTCCTCCTATCTCTCATTCCTAGTACTTTGATTTAATCAGCTATATTATTTTAGTGTTTTTTTTATGTACTAGTAAATCAATTATACATTATTTGTAATTATTTGTATCAATATTAATTATCCTATTGAATAATGTATGGACTTTTCACTAGTCTACTAATAAAGCAATGTACATTGTCTGTTTTATAAATTGTGTAGACTGTATAACTCTCTATCAATCAATAAATAAATAAATAAAATAGTAGGTATCTGTTAGTTGCCCGTGAAGTAATGTAAAATAAAATAAAAAATAAAATGAATATCTTACTAATTGAGCCACGAAGGTTTATAATGAACATATTTATATCATACCATCAAACCCTTTCCCTATTTGGGGTAGGTAGAGTGAACCGAACCAGACTCCTCTCTCTTGACGTACGTTTCTCGCTTCATTCACGTCCATACATATTTTCATTCAAGCTCTTCTGTCACAATATTAGTATGTATTATGATGTAATATTAATTAAAAATATTAATATTATATCATAATAATATTATTAATTTAATATTAATATTATTTTTTTAAACAAAAAAAAATTATATAACCAATAGAATGTATTTATAGACTATTTTGGACAATATAAACGTTGAATAGAATATAATATATTCTATGCAGTCATTATTTTATAAAACCTTTGTACACTAGCCAAGAGATAGTGTATGCGACCACTTTACATGTTTGCATAACTTTTATTAATAAAAGATATAAGTAAGTATATGATCAAAATCATTTGAAAGATTGTATAATATTTTTTTTCTCCATAAACAGTACACAGGAACACAGTTAATAATTATGCAATTTTTTTCGCGAAATATGAAATTAAATTAAATGATAAAATTAGTTAAATGATACTATATTATTAAAATGATAAATTTTAAATGATATGATGTTATTCGACCGTCTTTGGCAGAATAACAAGCCGTTTTAATTATATGCCGGCGTACTGGGTTCGACTCCCGGTAGAGGAGAAATTGATTTAAAATTATATCCCTATAAAATAAATATTCCTCGAGTTAGTTGGAAGAGATTGCCTAATAGCAATAAAACTACCTTTATGCAGTTGTTTTACGTAAATTCATAAAAAATATAAATAAAGTCTTCCTTCCATAGACAGAATACATTGGTTGGAAGGAATTGCTATTTGGCAACCGGGCCGAATGGGCCGAAATGGTTTCCAGTAAGTAAAAATTTCTGTAGAGATAATATGTTCATAAATCTTAAAAATGTTACTGCAGAATATATGACGTTATAAATAGGTGTATACATAAGATAATGACCTTTTTGCGTAGTGTAACCGCCTTGCACTGTTGAGTAGGCTCGCCCCTCCCTCTCCCCCCTCACTAGGTGCTCCGGTTCCTCCACCTTCACTGCCAGAACAAGTCAGCGACACAAGTCACAATTGCCGAAATAACAACAAATTGCCGAAAGAACAAAATGCCGAAACAACAAATTGCCGAAAGAACAAAATGCCGAAACAACAAATTGCCGAAACAACAAAATGCCGAAACAACAAATTGCCGAAAGAACAAAATGCCGAAACAACGCGTTTATGCCAATATTCACTCACACATGCCACTCATGACATAAGTCCATCTCGATAACACATCAATTTTAAAAACACAGTTCCATATGAGTTCCATAAATCACCATAATACGCATCACTTTTGACGCACTCTTCGGATATCACCAAATGTCAAATTGTCACTTCAATAAAATACTGCCGACATACACTTAGGCCATCAGATAAAACAATAGTAATGAATTTTTATTAAAGTTTCTCTAAATCTCTTTCTTTAAATCTCTTAGGAGATATTAAAGTTAAAGTCTTTCAACTATTGAAAACTGAGAGTTATTGATACTTAGATATATTTATAAATTGCACATAGAATTATACACTAATTTTAGTATGTACTGTTGGGTACAATTTGAGCTCAATTAAGTCTTTTTCATTTAAAAATAACCACAGACTTCTAAAGAATATTATTGAATGCATAAATAAATGCACTTTTCAGTCAAACGTAATTTTAAATTAAGAATAAACTTATTCTTAAAATCATAGATTATTTATTCATTAACTTGTAAAATTCGAATCTAATCGTTCGCTATCGTGTATTAAAAAAAACAATTTGAATTTGGAACGTCAGAGTTCAAGATGGCCCACGACCGGTGCGATTCTAATCGTAGTAATAAATTTAAATATTATGTCGTTCGATTACGATAGTGTTGCAATCGTAGAAAAAAAATATAGTAATTAAATAATAATATAAACATTCGCGCCTCGTCCGTGCGATGATGACAATAACAAAACACGACGAAAAACTGGCGGCAAAATTCAAATCGTCGCGGCCCAACACCGCGCCGTGCACAATACACTCATACTAAACATGGAGTATATCTGGTTCGAAACTGGAGCGCGGTTTCCCCCTCCCAGAGGAAAATGGCGCCCCCCCCCCTCCCCGGGCCCCCCCCTCACCGCCCTCCGGGAGTGAGTTTTCCTCCCCCTCCTAGATGGCGTATCCAACATGGCGGAAGAGCAGAGAAAACTAGGAACAGGAAATAGCCGTGCAACGCGATGGAAATGCAGTCTGCGCGCGCAATCCGCAGCCAGTTGTGTGTTGTTAATAATAATGCCATCCATTCTCTATGGTTCACACACACACACACACATAGATAAACGACACAACATCTATCGGCTTGGGCACGTACAATAATATTATAACGTTATTCGTTTAATATATTGCATCTATGCACTCTCATACTTGAATACATAATTCGATTTTTGTACATTTAAATAATAAAAATATTTCAAATTTGGAATAATATCAAATCAAATATGAGTTTTTCCCTTATTTTAATTTAGGGTCTTATAATATAAATGTTTTAGAATTAAAATATTATTTGAATAAAAATTACACACTCATACATCGGCTTAGACAGGCACACTGTACATACATACAATCACACCATGTCCCTCGCGGGGTCGGCAGAGAGAAACGAAAGCCAGTTTTTTCTATTTTGGCACAAATTTATCGCCTCTTCAGCAATTTATGCTTCGTTTAATACTTTTTCATCAAGCTTCAAATTTTTCCGTTATTCAGAATATAGTTCACATGGTCGTGCCATCCCTTTCTTAGACGGCCAGGACCTCTCATTCCATTACTGTCCCCAACGTATATTTTCTATGTCAGGCTTCCTCATTCATTCTCCCCATGTAGCCAAACCATCTCAATGTGTTCACTTTCATTCTATCAATGACATATTTCTTCATCTTACATTCTTTCCTTATGTCCTCATTGCGTACCCTGTCATACGTCCTTCTTTTACATATTCTTCTTAAAGGTCTCATTTCAACTGCATTTATTCTGGTTTCGTACGACTTCTGCCATGTCCGAGCTCACTTAAATGCGGTAGGCACAATAAAATGCATAGATTTTTATTATAATATACTAGTTGTCGTAGTTATCAAATTTTGCATGAATCGAAGTGAGGCATTTTTCCGGGAGATTTTCGACGTTTTGGTTGGCAACCACATCGTTTTTCTATAGAGAATAACGAATAATGTGATCGAATATATTTTTATTATTGCATATGCGCATATGCAATAAAAAAATATTCGATTACTTACACATTGGTACAAGTAGGTAAATAAGACAAAAATGACCTTATAAGTCTGGCGCAATTCAGAGGTGACTTGTATGCGAAAAATGCATTTGTCACCTCAGGTATAAGAATTGTTGCTCTCATTATTTACAAAAAACCAATTCTCTCAATAGATGGCGTTACAACAAAAATAAATAAAAAATAATAAGAATGTTGTTCATAATTTCACACATAGATGGCTATAGTAAAAATTCCTTATTTTCAAGCGAAAAGAATTTCAGTATTACAATATACAGAACTTTCAAAATTGAATTGATAGGGATCTCATTAAAAAGGCATAATTGGTGAACGTTGCGCAAGCGCATAAAGTGATCACGTAAACCAGCCGATGACAGGTCGTAAGCCCTGTAGGTGCCTTGATTTCCCGGTTCTCCTACAGTAAATATTCCAACTTCGTCTCTATTGAGATAATTAAAAATCTGTTAAAGAATAATGTAAATTGTTTTCGGATTTATTTGTCTAAAAAAACATTTTAATTATTAAATCTTAGAGAACAGTTATCTAGAATGTGTTGAAATGTAAGGAAAACTGAATTATGTTGCCAAAAATACAAGATTGACATTATTTTTTGACAAATATAATTTCTTTAGTATTGCCACAGGATGATGATGCTGATGACAATACACAAGATGGCGGTTAAATAAGAATGTACAATATACAATCTATTTCAGCTTTCGTTAGATGCGCAGATAGATGACTTTCACTTTCAATGGTAAGCTTCAAATGATCATTGTATCGTGAAAATCCTTTCATAAATTGCTAAGTATCTGTTGCAAATATGTACCTATCTACAGAATGTACATAGATAAATTGAATCTTTCAAAATCATACTGCAATTACACTCACAATAATACATAACAGATTCAACAAGCACAGAGATGTATCTGATATCACGTACTATCAACTTATTAATTTATTTATTTCTAATTTTTTTGACTGCCAATAATTGTATTTATTTTTATTTTATTTTATTTTATTTTATTGTTCGATAAAGAGTTATACAGTCTACACAATTTATAAAAAAAGACAACATGTACATTGCTTTATTATTGGACCAGTGAAAACTCCATGCATTATTCAATAGGATAGTTAATTATATCTATAATTAAAGTTATATCTATAATTAATAGTAAAGACTTAATGATTCTACATTAATTTTTATTCTGCGCGATAGGCCTGTTTCGTCTTGTTAGGGCATTAACTAGCTAGTTAATGCCCTAACAAGGCGAAATAGGCCTATCGCGCAGAATAAAAATTAATATAGAATCAAAAAGTCTTTACTTTTAATTATAGATATAACTTATAATGGAATTCTACCAAATAAAAACTTCATCGATAATTAGGATAGTTAATATTGATAATGATGAATATGAACACATATATTATTCTACAATTTATTTATTTTACTCCCGACGATCGTTTAGGCTTATAAGGATCTCAAGTGTTACATGCAACTAGTTTACATATAAGAACTATATAAATTGCCACCCATAATCCAACTGTCGATTTGTTCAGGAGAACTTTGTTCTCTTAACATATCGACAATGTATCAAGCCAGAATACGCGAGAATTGTATGGAGAGGTCTACTTTTTTCACGGCTTTTCCAACTTTGAAGTCAAAAAACACCAACTTAGAGGCTTCGCAGCATATATGTTCCATACACGGATTTACTCAGAATTCGGAGTAGAACATTTCGTGTGTCTGTGTGTGTGTGTGTCTGTGTGTGTGTCTGTGTGTGTGTCTGTGTGTCTGTGTGTGTGTGTGTCTGTGTGTCCGTCCCCCCCTTATAACTTTTGATCCGCTCAATAAACAGAGCCTAAAATTTCAGAATATATAAACAGTTACAGGCCTACAAAACTTTTATACTCGGAATTTTGAATTTTTGTTTCAGTCAGGGGTTATCAACATTTGAATTTTTATTTTATTTTTCCATATATCTCAGAAACCATAAACGCTAGAACGCTGAAAATTGGTACAAACATAGACAAATACAAAATCTCAAATTAGTTTTTTCAAAAAAATTCCAGGGTTTCTCAAACATTTTTTATTAAGAAAAATATTTTTTTTATGATAAATTTATGAGTTTAACTGCCTATATTTCCAAAACTTTTACAATTATCGAAAAAAGCCGAAACACCCCAACTAGATAATTTAATTTTCTATAAAAAATATCAGCAATGTAGTAGAAGATCTCAATTTTTTTTAACAATTTTTTTAAAAATTGAATTTAGTGACGACATCTCTTCATACATTTTGTATGGCAGTCGCCTATACACAATATGTAAGAAGACTTAATAGTTTGATACTTCGACTCCAAACATACATACATACCATCATGCTATTTGCATATTCTGGGTAGGAAAAAGGATCTTCCTCCATACTATCCTATCTTGACATACATACCTACATATGTTGTATAGATAACAAAATATCTGAACATATTCAATAATTTGTATCTATGGGTTTATAGTTTGGTACATATTCTTCAACTATACATACTATCGCTATCGACAGTTGGATCTCATGTGTTACATGCAACTAGTTATTAAGAAATTGACATACTGAAATAGTTATAATGCGCTTTACCAGAAAATCCAATTCCTATACACATGGCTTATTTTAATTTTTAATTGTATATCTTCCTTCTCTCTCCCTCTCACACAAATACCCGTTTGTCTGTCCCTTTTCCAGTACCTTATTATGTGTCCGGTTTTCCCATCATTAATAGCATTATATACATACATTTATCTATTTACCTGTTATAACCTTTGTTTAACTTTGTGTAAAAGAAATGTGAACTGTGTACTCAACACCAGTTGATTATGTCCTTATAAGCCGAAACGGTCGTCGGGAGTAAAATAAATAAATTGTAGAATTATATATGTGTTCATACTGTACATATTCATCATTATCATAATGGAATTCTACAAATTAGAAGCCGTCACAATCGAAAGATTGAAAAGTGCGTATAATTAATACTGATACAAAAAATTACAAATAATATATAATTGATTTACCAGTACATATAAAAAAAACACTAAAACAAGACAGCTGATTAAATCAAAGTACTAGGAATGAGAGATAGGAGGAGACAGCTGTCCTAAACGCACTGAGAGAGCTCGCAGATATGTCGAATGTATTAAAGAAAGCATTGTACACTATACACTGTGCAAGCACGGTACACAAAAGCATTGTGTGTAGTTGTTATTACAGTTAGAATTATCACACCATTTAAATAATCTTCATTTAAAATAGATAACTGCTGCCCAACAAGGTATACCTGTACTAGGGCTAGCAGTGCACATATTATTACTATATTTCACAGGAGATATAAAGGCTGTACCTATTTGCATTTTTAAAAAGTATCTAAACAATATAAACTTAACTATTGTACACAGATTAAAAAATGGAATTAGAGTCATCATGATATGCATATACATTTTGTTTATGTAGGTATGTTGTAATTTTAATTATTCATGGAATTCCATTATCAATTATATAAAATTACCTTCACAATTTTTTATCTTTTTTCCACTAATTTAAAAGTAATGAACACTGACGCGTTTCGCTCAAAGAGGATCTACAGAATGTTACTTGTGAAGTAGTGGGTTTATTTATATACAAAAATTCATTGCTAACAAACCTTTTTTTTACAAAATATAATATTTATTTATTAATTTATACATCTTCTTGTACATAATATAAACAAATATAATTGTACACTGGCGTGCTTATTGCCATTAGGCAATTTCTTCCAACCAACCAGATTACAAAGTATGACAACATTGATACGTACAACAGCAAAAGAATAACAGTAAAAGAAAACAAAGAAAATATAAATTACGCTTAAATACTATTAAAACAAAAAAAAATAATAATTCATAGCAAGAAAAAAGGATAGGGTAAGGACAGGAGAGGATAGACCAGGTGTTCAAGGATAAATATTCCTTCTTCAGTTTTTTCTTGAAAATACAAAATGAGTTAGACGACGCAATATCCGGACTAAGGCTATTCCATAATCTTGCTGATTGTACTTCAAACGAAGAGCTGAGAAATTCTATATTATGTATAGGGATGGATAGTGTTGTACGTTCAGCAGATCGGAGTGGAAGTTCATGATTGGATAAATAAGTGAATTTGCTTTTGAGGTACTGTGGCAGGTTTGGGTTAGAGAGAATATTGTACAATAGTGACAAAATGTGTATATTGCGCCGCTGGCGTATCCTGGGCCAACAAAGAAGATTGCGGTAAGATGATATGTGATCAAATTTTTTCAACCCAAAGATGAATCTGATACATATATTCTGAAGACGTTCAAGTTTATTGAGATGTACTTCATTTGCATCCAAATAGCATACATCGGCATAATCAAGCAATGGAAGAAGAAGTGATTGAGCTAGAGTTATTTTACGACGGAATGGAAGGAAATTTTTAAGTTTATTAAGTGAATGTAGGGCAAAGAAAATAGACTTACTAACATGCGATACATGTTCATGCCACGAAAGGTCATCATCGATAATACATGAATTTTTGAGAAAATTTATAAAATATCTGTTTACCTGTTTTTTATCAATTTTTATAAAGGTTTGTTAGCAATGAATTTATATATATATACATCTATAAATGTTTCACTAATTCAGAAGTACCATTCTGTAAATGCTCTTTGAGCGAAACGCGTTAGTGGTCAATACTTTTAATTTATTGGAAAAAAGTTAAAAAAATGTGTTTTAAATTATTTTTAAGTAATTTTATATAATTGTTAATTTATTTTCATCGTCATCATCGTCAATGGCGCTATAGTCCAATACGGATCCTGGCCTTCTCCAGAAATCGTCTCCATCCCTCCCTATAGATCGCCAGTCTTCTCCAATTTATCAGTTCCATTTCTCACAGCATATCGCACAGCACGTCGTCCAACCACCCCATCCGAGGTCTGCCTTTGCTTTTTCAGATCCTTTTTAGTTAATACCTAACATTCCATACCATAGTGTATGGACTGGTCGGAGAAGAGTATTGTATATAAAGACCTTAGTATTTCGAGAGATTAGTCTTGACTTGAGATGAAACAAGTACATATACCTACATCCTCATACATTCCCTAAATTAAGCATAAATGCTTGTGCTATAGGTGAACGAAATCGGTCGTGGCAAGATTCGAACTCGCGACCACTGGATTACTAATCCAGCGCGCCAACCGCTCTGCCACCACCCACCTAATTCATTCATATATATGAACATATTAATAATTTTTAATACAAATAAAAAAAAGAGTAAGGAAATTTAATCGACTTGACATGTATATTTACAAAAATAGTATTTCTCGTATAGCTAAGGAATAATTCCAAAATATATTTGACATACCTAGTACCTGATAGATGCACTATAATCTATATAAAATGAAATAAAGACAACACTTAGACATGCTTATAAGCAAACATAGAATTTCTCGTATAGCTAAAAGTCGAGAAGGGAATAATTCCAAAATACATTTGACATAGTGCTAGGTAATTGCATTGGAATCTATACAAAATAAAAAAAAAACAACTTGACATGTATATTTACAAAAATAGTATTTCTCGTTTAACTAAGAAATAATTCCAAAATACATTTGATATAGTGCCAGGAAATTGCACTAGAATCTATACAAAATGAAATAAAAACAACACCTTGACATGTTTATAAACAAACATAGTATTTCTCGTATAGCAATGTCGAGAAAGATTAATTCCAAAATACATTTGACATAGTGCCGGGAAATTGCACTAGAATCTATACAAAATGAAATAAAAACAACACCTTGACATGTTTATAAACAAACATACATAGTATTTCACGTATAGCTAAATGTCGAGAAGGGAATTATTCCAAAATACATTTGACATAGTGCCGGGTAATTGCACTAGAATCTATACAAAATGAAATAAAAAATATAAACTTGACATGTATATTTACAAAAATAGTATTTCTCGTATAGCTAAGGAATAATTACAAAATATATTTGACATAGTACCTGATAGATGCACTATAATCTATACAAAATGAAATAAAAACAACACCTTGACATGTTTATAAACAAACATAGTATTTCTCGTATAGCTAAATGTCGAGAAGGGAATTATTCCAAAATACAATGTAGCAAGCTTAGTCTGTGTTCCTTATAATATTTAATTCAAGGAGGATGGTGTTGTGTACACTGCGAAGCTGACAGGAAGAGGTATGAGGAAGGTATGTAAGTACATATACATATAAGGAGCAGGCGCCGTGTGAAGCTATGTATTGAGGGCGTACTATATGTAGTATGTTGGTATGTATAGGGCGAAATACGTCCCAGTTTGGAGGTCATTAACTCCGTTGCCAGGGTCCCTCCACAAACACGCCCAAACCATTCCTTAGTATACTCCCCAAAATCATAGGGACACGGGCTATATCGCGAGGAAATTTTCGGATCGTACGATTTCATGCATATTTGTGTAAAATAATTTAATAGGTACCTACACTAAATATTCGGTAATAACTTGTTTGTTTGTAACATTCTGTAAATATAATTTTTTTTACTATTTTTTTATTATTTATTTATTTACCTTTTATCACACCATATTTATAATGACGACAATAAGTAGATTACTGCTGCCCAACTAGGAAATCCTGTTCTAGGGCTAATTTTATTGACAATTATTCACAAATGTTAAGCTACGTAAAGTGTTGTACTTCGGCCATATTCTGAGAGGTGAAAAGTATGCCATCCTTCAGCTCGTCATGAAGGGGAAGATTGAGGGTTGTAGAGGGGTCGGAAGAAGGCAGCTTTCCTGGCTGCGAAACATCCGCGAATGGACCGGTATAAGAACTGTGGAGGAGCTGTTTCGCACTGCACAGGACAGGGAGGCTTTCTCTATGGTGGTCGACAACGTCGGGGAGACCTAATATGACACAAGAAGAAGAAGAAGATTGACAATTATATGCAATTATGAACCAGGTGATTGTTTCCGTTCCACACTAAATATGTACACAATCTCAACTTTCTGCAATCACAATCATTACCTCAAAAAACATATGGGCTCACACAAAACAGATCAACCAGATCCCAATGTCCGCCATAATACCTGTCATAAATCAAATCTCTGACATGATTTTTATTTCAGAGCCATAGAAAGAGACTAGTTAACTATGTCGGTGTAGTTAATATGAATCACATGGTTCCCAAATCAAATAAAATATTTTAATGTGTTACTCAAAGAGCATCGCAAACACAATACGGCATAGTTACAAATGTTGTTAATAATTTTAATTTTGAATTATTTAAGTAGTTATGTGAATCGAGTGTTACGTAAAATAGAATAAAATAGATTACGTAAAGAGACTAGTTAACCATGTTGGTGTAATTAATATGAATTACAAATATATTTTTCTTGTTTATTGGCAGGGCAGATTCTTTCTTTCGCTTGATCATTTATTTATCTTGATATACATAATAATAATAAAAGACATAAGCAAAATGAATGTGAGGATCCTGAGGTGTTGTTGTTTCCGTCTTTCCTGGTTGACACATTTCACAGTAGATATTTTCTTTCTATATCATGACAAAAAAAAAATAATAAAATAAATATTGCAGAAGAAAGAGTAAAAAAAGAATAAATATATATTTTCTTTTGTGTTATGGTTTTAATAATGTTTTTATTTATTTATATTTATTTTTTTATTGATTTGAAATATAAATTCTTTTTGTTTTTTTTTTATAATTGTTAATTAATCATTCATTTTAATTAAGTATTTTTATTGTTTAAGCAAGGAGCTGCTGCTTTCCTAAACACAAGCTTCTAGCTTAAATTAGGAAAGGAAACATTAATTAGTTTTTTTATAACATGTATTAATTAAATGTAATTTATATAAAAAAATACGAACATGATTAAGGAATCCTCAGGCATTTTTTCTGTCTAATTGAAATAATATATAAATGCCATTTAATCATATTATATTATTTCAAATAAAGAGAACAATCAAGGCCTGAGGCCTCCACAATCCTCATATTTTTTTCTCTGAATACAGATGATAGACTTTGCTACAATCATATTTTAATAACGTTTTGTAATTTTTCATTAAAATTTTATTATTTTGTCATATTTTTAAAACATGGCAGGTTCCGTGGTATGGTCCCAATCGATCGGCAAAGGTTTATGTGGTATTGTGAAAGCTATCATGTGTTCACAATAACACATAGTAGATTTCGCGCGATTGTCTCCCTAAGAGCGATTTCACAAAAAAAAATTGCTCATGGTAGCTTTCAATTTTCGCAATATTTTTATTTTCACACGGTAGACTTGATTTAATTATTTAATTCTATATTCCTTGTTACAAATATATAAATATATATGTTATCATTGATTTCTTTGGGGATAACCCGCGTCAGATTCTGATCCTTTTGAGGATCAGAATTTAATGCGGGTAAACCATAAAAATAATAAACTCAAAAATTTCTAACAACCGTGAAAACCTTTCATATAAAATAAAAAAAATAACTATAAAATATAAAAAACTTATAAAATAATTTTTACATTATGTGGGGTGCCGTAAGCAGTTTTTGCCAGTCAACCACAAGATAGAAAATAAAGATGTCGGCCTTTGTGGTTTTTGAGCCGTTTTTTATTTTATATATTTATTTATTTATTTAACATTTTTATTTTCAATAGGTAATATAAATAAATTTATAAAATACAAAATGATATACTTTGGTAAAATTGTATTAAAACCTTGTGCTTGATGGAGGGAATCAAAAAACAAATATACATAAAAAAATAATAGACGACGGGCAATTCGAAACAATTTTGGTCATATCAATACATACATCATTACATACCAAATCATTAATCTGTTTCATTTCATCTGGGAGGCAATTGAAATTCTTTATTCCGATATAAATGTAATTGTTTTGCATTTGTCTAGTATTACATTCATGAATTTTAAAATCGCTCCGGAATCGTAGCGACATATTTTTTTCAAACTTTTGCAATACATTATCTTTAAAAATTGAAAAATTGTCGTTTTTTTATAAATATCCTCTAGTTCAGGAACTTTGAATGTATCAAATAGTGTTTTTGTGGGAAATGTACGCTATTTATTTATTTACTTATTTATTTTTTATTTATTAAAAAAGGGTACATCGACAGACATCCAGCTTACAATTTTCATAAACAGAAAATAATATTGTTTATTATTATGGGTGCTGGACGTCCAATTATGGATGCACACAAAACTACATGAGCTCATATTCAATCACACACGTGAGTGGCACAAATAAGAGTTACATAAATAAGAGAAAATTCGGTTATAAAAGTTAAGTAAAAATAAAAGAAAAAGAAAAAATTGTTACAATATAATAATAAGTTATAGAAGATACACAAGTTACATAAGTCGAAGTAAAAAAATAGGTACATAAGAATATACTCAATATATTTTAAAAATACATACAAATATAAAATATGTAGGTAGGTATGTATTTTTAAATCTTACCTAGGAATAAACTGTTATAATAAACTTTCTTTAGATATAAGAAAAATTAAAACTTTTGTAAAACTTAAAAAGTGTACAGTAATTTTATATTCTCAAATCACTGTTAAGCAATTATGTATCTAATGTACCTATGTACCTATTATGGACTATTTATTTATTTATTTAATATTACTTCTCGGGCAACTAACAGGTACTATGTCAAATATTAATTTAACACGTACCCAATAACAAGTTGCCACATTCTGGAGACTTACGATATTAATCGTCTCACAGATCCAGACTGAAAACACAATTAAAAACTGTGTCTCCACCGGGAATCGAACCCGGGACCTTTGGATCAGCAGTCAGATACCCAACCAACTGAGCCACGAAGGCCTATGTCTTTTATGTACCTATTATGGACTTGAAATAATTGCTACGCTCTTCCTCCGCTGAACACGAGATTTACTCTTTCAGTGGAGTAATACGTACATAATGATAATGATATGGATTACTTATCTTTCAAATTATTAAGAGGTCGTCAAAAGCTAATATTAAAACAATGCCATGATAAGTATTTAATCAATATAGAAAAAAATATTCAATCTAACCCCAAATGTTTGTTCTCTTATATAAAGTCTAAAAAGAAATCGGGTGATATCCCAAACAAAATTAAGTATAATGACAACGTCTTTACAAAACCCGCCTCCATTTGTAATGCTTTTAACGAATATTTTACGTCTGTACTTATTCAAAACTCAAACAGAAATAATTACGAAAGCGGCGAGACGCAACCTTTAAATGATAATAATCTATTATTAATACATGACTTACAGGTGGACGTTTCGTTAGTGAGTAGGTATATAAATAACTTAAATATAAACAAGGGCTCAGGATCCGACAAATTACCGGGGGTTTTCTTGAAGAATTGTTTGCCTGAGATATCGGAACCTTTATCGATAATATTTAATAAATCTCTGCGCGAAGGTTGTTTCCCATCAGTGTGGAAACAAGCATGGATATCTCCAATACATAAAAACGGAGATCGTTGTGACGTTAAAAATTACCGACCAATATCAAAACTCCCAATAGTTAGCAAATTACTCGAAAAGATAATAATAAATCATATTAACCCAAAAATAAACCCATATATCAGTAATAGTCAACACGGATTCAGAACCAAAAGATCTGTTGAGACAAACCTACTTGAGTTTACCCATTATATAACACAATCGATGCATGAAGGAAAACAGGTTGACGCCTTCTATAGTGATTTCTCCAAAGCATTTGATAAACTTAATCATAAAATTTTGTTGGAGAAACTATATAAACTGGGAATCAGGGGTAACCTCCTAAGATGGTTTGAATCCTACATAAAAAATAGGTCTCAGGCGGTAACTGTATGCGGATACACATCATCATACTTACCTATTCATTCTGGAGTACCCCAGGGGTCCCATCTGGGACCACTCCTGTTCCTAATATATATAAACGACATGGGAAACTGTGTAAAAACCTCGAACTTATTACTATTTGCAGACGATGCTAAACTATATCGAAAAATCGAGTGTATCACTGATTGTATTGATCTTCAAAACGACATCGACGCACTAAAAGAGTACTGTCAGGTAAATCAACTGTTCCTGAATATCGACAAGTGTAACTTTATAACTTATACCAGAAACAAAAACAGGATAAACTTTGATTATAAATTAAATAGCTCGACTCTAGAACGTAAGTCCGAAATGAGGGACTTGGGAATTATATTAGACGAAAAATTAAATTTCATTAAACACTATGACAATATTACTTCCCGTGCTTACAAGACCCTAGGCTTTATATTTAGAAACACAAAGGATTTCCGGAATCCCAACTCGCTGGTAATACTGTTCAACTCGCTTATCCGAAGTCTTTTGGAATTTGCCTCTGCGGTCTGGAACCCGAGTTATACTGTCCACATTAATGCTATAGAGAGATTACAAAAAAAATGCATAAAACAATACAATTTCAGAAACCGTCGGTATTTCCGGTATTATGATCAAGCACTTACACATTATAAAATAAAATCACTGGAAGACCGAAGGATAGTTATTGATCTGGTCTACTTGTACAAAATTTTAAATAATATAGTCGATAGTAGTGCACTCCTGAGTGCAATCCGTTTCCACTGTCCATCTAGAAGCAACAGAAATAAAACACTATTTTATATCGAGTCCTGTAGAACAAACTATATATTAAACACATTTGTCAATAGAGCGTGTATTAGTTTCAATAATAACTGTATGACCAATACAAAGATAGACCTGTTTTCATCAAACATTGCATCCTATAAAAAAGAACTGTTAAAATCAATAAATGGATATATAGTCTAATTAAGATGCCTATATTCTTGTGAAAAATCTAAATATATACTATAGAAAAATTATGGAAAAGTATATATAAAACCTAACAAGTAAAATGTTATGGCACTGAAATAATATATTATAAACAATAAATTCATTGAACTGTAAACATAAGCGAATGAAATCACAATTTGAAATAATCTGCGAGTTAACAAATATTTTTAATAACGTATTTTAAGATATTTATAAAAAAAGATGACAAATGAACAGTGCGTAAATGTTTTACCCTAGATAAAAAAATGTACATAAAATATTTGTATGTTATGTACTTTTATTTGTCTCTATTTGTTGCTAAAAATAAGGAAATAGATATCATCTCCATCTCCATTATCACTTGAAATATTCTTTTTTCGTATTTATTGAGAATTTTTACCGAATAAACAATATAAAATGTAACTAATAACTAGGAAATACTGTAATTGGCGATATAAATAAGAAAATTATTTACTGTATACCTATAAATGTTTGTAAACAGCTGTTGTATTTCTTAATAAAACAAAATAAAATAAAAATAAATAATATGTACCTACAATATAAATGTATTAATTATAAGAAATATTTTTGAACCAACCTTTGTACCAACATATTATTTTGCAATAAATAAATAAATAAATAAATAATTTTTTAATATATTTAATATACAAACGATAGCATATCAATACCAAAATAATATGTACTATGAAAATCCATTCTATTTTGAGTACCTAAATATTTCCCGCTGTGTGTATTTTGGGTATATCAATACACAAGCGTGCTATATATACTCTATATTTCATACACAGTGAAAACACCAGTGGCGGACTGTATGCCCCAGTTTCGAGGTCATTAACATCATCTCTTCCGGGGGAGTGAGCCCCCCGCCCGCCCCTGCCTCCGCACTACCTCCAGCACCCCTCAAACACTCCTCACACCCCCCAAGGCTGCCACGCTGAACTGGAAACGATTCGATAGGACCTTAAAAGCTCGCTTGTAATGTACGTACATACATAGACAAGAGCGTAAAAATCAATTATAAAACAAGACAAACTAGACATAGTTATAAAACAATAAATTATTAAGTTTTTATTATTTTTATTTATTTAATCTTTATTGTAATATATAAGCCCATATATTACAATAAAGTTTAAATAATAATATTGGTTATTTTTGTGTATTTGTATCCATTCATTTTATAAATAACAGTACCAGAACAGGCTTTTGCCTAGTGGGGAGTTATTAGTCAGTTTATTTATGTTATATTTGTTTTGTGTAATAATAATAAATAAAATAATAAAATATGTTTGTTTAGGTAATGATTATGAGTGTAGAAAGTTGAGATTGTGTACATATTTCGTGTGGAACAGGAACAATCACCTGGTTCATAATTGCATATAATTGTCAATAAAAATTGTAAACTGCTAGACCTAGAATAGGATTTCCTAGTTGGGCAGCAGTAATCTTTTATCGTTGTCATTGTAAATAATATGGTGTGGTTAAAAGTAAAATAAATAAATAAAATAAATTATTTCTAATTTGTTGGCTGCTAATTCTTGATGGAATTCCATTATCAATTATATAAAATTACTTAAAAATAAGTAAAAACACAAATTTTTAACTTTTTTCCACTGGTTCATAATTGCATATAATTGTCAATAAAAATTGTAAACTGCTAGCCCTAGAACATGATCTCCTAGTTGGGCAGCAGTAATCTATTTATCGTTGTCATTGTAAATATGGTATGTTTAAAAGTAAAATAAATAAATAAAATAAATTATTTCTATTTTTGTAGCTGCTAATTCTTGATGGAATTCCATTATCAATTATATAAAATTACTTAAAAATAAGTAAAAACACAAATTTTTAACTTTTTTCCACTGGTTCATAATTGCATATAATTGTCAATAAAAAATGTAAACTGCTAGCCCTAGAACATGATCTCCTAGTTGGGCAGCAGTAATCTATTTATCGTTGTCATTGTAAATATGGTATGTTTAAAAGTAAAATAAATAAATAAAATAAATTATTTCTATTTTTGTAGCTGCTAATTCTTGATGGAATTCCATTATCAATTATATAAAATTACTTAAAAATAAGTAAAAACACAGATTTTTAACTTTTTTCCACTGATTTAATGACCACTGTCGCGTTTCGCTCAAAGAGCATCTACTGAATGGTTTTGAACGAAACACTCAGTAGATGTTCTTTGAACGAAACGCGTCAGTGGTCAATATTTTAAATTAGTGGAAAAAAGTTAAAAATTCATGTTTTTAATTATTTTTAAGTAATTTTATATAATTAATAAAATAAATGTTAAAATAAATACATTTAAAAAATGAGTGAATTGTCGCCAACTCTAAACTCTCCAATGTGTAAGTGTACATTTTTTCTTCGTGAAAATTAGAATATCCCTAAATGCATTTCTATGAAGTACCTGCTTATCTTTTTTATGACGAATTTTCAACATCTCAATAGAGACGAAGTTGGAATATTACAGGAGAATCAGAAACTCGCCAATGCATTCTTTTTGAGTTCCCTATTATCAATACGATTATTTTAAGTTATATTTTTCATTCCTTCATTCATTCATACCATCACGGCATATCCCACAATGTGGGGTAACCATCGAAAGGTGTGCGGGTGTGCATTGCCTTATAAAAGGGAGCACAACATATCTGTGTATACCCACACACCAGTCTCGTCTCACCTAAAAAGGCACTATATTCAGAATGGATGGTGAACCTCATTGCTGAACTATGTGAGATGTTATTGTTGCCTGTTGTATTTTCGATTACCCGGCTCTTACGGGACACTCGAAAATAATAATAGAAAAGAGTGGAAGCACTATTCTAAGCCGGTGCCTCGCAGTAAGTTATATTTTAATCATAAAAATCTGTTTCATCGCCATCGTCATATATAAAGTTACGAAGAAACATTTTTACTCCTTGGAGTTACGATTTTGCAATATTTAAGACTATTTATTTTATTGCAGATTAGAATCATGCTTAGAATAATGTCAAATATTTTTAAGTGAGCCCAAGATCACCTAATATTAATACCTTATTAGCAGGGGCGTGTCTAGAACCTTCGGACTAGGCAAACCATGAAAGAAAATTCGAAAATGTGGAAAATTTCATGTTTTTTTTGGCATTGTTATTTTGAGTGGCCATGAAAATATTTTAATATTAGATACATGCCAAAATAATATTTAGGTACATTTGTCACCCTGTCAAGCATCGTAACTACATACGATTCAATTTTTAATCTTGTATTATGGTTTCAATAAAACAGACAATAAAATATTAGGTCTTGAATTTCTTAACATAATAATCATAGGCAAGCCCAGATTTTCGGCTTCTATAAACAATTCCGCTACTGCTAATTATATGGTCACATTTTTACATATGGAGTACTTATTCAAGACAAGTATTTTTTGTAATATAGGTACATATATTTGTTTGTTTAAAATAAATACATAAAAAAATAAATTGCTATAAAGGCACATCACTTTCATAAAATTCCATTGAAATTTAAAACAAAAATAATTTCGTTGAAATTATTTTTATTAACACTGTGGAAATCCATAATAATTAAGTAAATAATATTTTTAAATAAAAATTTTGGTAACAAAAAACTTTGTTTCTTCCACTTCACATTTATATTTGATGGAACGTTTTCGAACTGTACTAGTTCATCTTCAGTATCTGAAATGTGACATTTCAGATACTGAAGATGAAGATGTTTATTTATAATTTATAAATAAATAAATTTAACAAACTCATTTCTTGAAAATGCTGATAAAATTCCATTCAAAATTTGAATAATTTGTTGAGTGATTTGGTAATGAGGATTATAGCGTTGGCCACAACCCACTTGTTTTTAATATTAACATATAATAAATTATTGGTATATCCATATATAGAGGGTGGCTTGTGGGATTTTTTTGAGTGTACGGTTACTGTATTATGTATAGGTACTCAACATGTTTATATGTATAAACCATATTATCATTGTGGCATATAGGATAGAAAGAAGAGCCGACTCCGACAGATCAAAAAGCTGTCTTTGAATGGCTGAAGTGAAGACTCTGCGCCCCATTGCTTAAGAACCCTCAGGGACCGCATCAGAAATAAGACGATCAGGGGAGCAAGTCTGGTCCGACCGGCGAAATCGAAACCCTAGTGATTACCCATATCATGGATATAATTATTATACGGAGTTCTACAATATCTTCATATGTCATAGAACTCCATATAATAATTATATCCATGATATGGGTAATTACTAGGGTTTTGATTTCGCCGGTCGGACCAGACTTGCCCCCCAGGTCTATATGCGGTGTCGAGGGCGTAACACGATAGGGACGTAGCAGAAGGCGCTTCTAGAGAGACTACGTCGAAAGCGTTGGACGACAAAAGAATGATTGTTAAATAATTGTTAATACAGAAATACCCAACAAAGTAATCCTGCGAAGAGATGTAAGGACAGTTGGACCACTTCCTCCCAGGATTGTCCACCCTCACAAATAGGTCAATTGACCTAATACACGACGAAGAAGAACAGGACTTTATTACTATTTCTATTCAACAAGGTTTCACCGTCTGTCAATGTGTGTGTGTGTGTGTGTGTGTGTGTGTGTGTGTGTGTGTGTGTGTGTGTGTCAGGGGTTGTGAAGTTGTGTCAGGGGGATTGCCTGTCGTTAGGTAGTGAGTGGGGAGTTGGGCGTTGGGGAGTCAGAGAGGTAGGCCAAAGCTGAACGTACTGCCGCTGCAACCATTGAACTCACGACCTCAATACTCTCTTAACATATGGAAAGAGGTGGACAGTAGATTGATTATATTGTCCACTACCATACGCTATGAAATACACATATTTTCCAACTGTCGATTTGTTCAGGGGAACTTTGTTCTCTTAACATATCGACAATGTATCAAGCCAGGATACGCGAGAATTGTATGCAGAGGTCTACTTTTTTCACGGCTTTTCCAACTTTGAAGTTAAAAAACACCAACTTAGAGGCTTCGCAGCATATATGTTCCATACACGGATTTACTCAGAATTCGGAGTAGAACATTACATTGAGTTATCTTTTCTTGTTTCTTTTCTTGAGCTAAATGACACGTTGTCTAGGGGGGCTGATCGGATATGACGAAGAAAATATACACCGCGGACAGGAATGGAATGAGAGGTCGGGACCGCACCATAAAAGGATGGCACGTCCATGTGAACAGTATTTTGAAAGACGGAAATGTTAGAAGCGTGAACAACAGACGAACGTGTATAAGACTATGTATGAATATTGACAAAGCGATCAATGTGTGTCAATATGTGGCGTTCGGTTCACTCTGCATACCCCGTGAGGGACATGGCGTGATGGTATGTGTGTATGTATGTATGCAAACATCGGATTCATTTCCCTGCCGTGAGAACAATATATCTTTGACAAGCTCAATACCTCAATAGAGACGAAGTTGAAATATATATTCACAGAATAACCAGGAACTCAGGCACCTACAGAGCCTACGACCTGTCATTGGCTAGTTCATGTGACTACTTTCGCTCACAACAGTGAGCGAAACCTTCACTTTAAGCGCTTGCGCAACGAAAATTCTATATATTATGTTACATGGTAGATTTGCGCAGTTTGAAAATGAGCTGATTACCTATTTCTAACGCCATCTATTGAGATATTCGTCGATAAAATGATTTCAGTCGGTAATATATATTCCCGCTTCGTCTCTATAGGCGTCCAGTTTGTCAAAAAATTTATTACTATGTCCATACATCTTTTTTATTGTATTTTTTCTTTTTCTTTTCTTTGTGTCATGTCGGCAACTACTTTGTCATAGTCATCTATGTCTTGTGCTATGTAAGTAACTGGAACAGCTCATCCACATATGTATGATGGACTCCGGTCCGTTCTCTGATGTTTATTACCCAAGACTGGCTTCTGTGCACACCGCGACTACCCTAAATTTTTATCATGATGAGGTGCAATAGACCGTATTTATTGTTACGAAGAATGTATACCATTTGTCAAATTTATATATTGGACAGCAATTTTCTCCCCACGCCAACACTTTGCAACACTTGTATTTTTAACCGACTTAAAAAAGGAAGAGATTTGATAATTGGACGTTTTTTTTCGATTTATAAGTTTTTTTCAATTAGAAAGAGAGAACCTCGTGGATGAGTCCCGTTGGTCAATATCTGATGCTGGGATCCATAAGAAGATCAATAAGTATATATGGTTGGATAATTTATATAGCGCCGTTTTCGTGAAAACTCACCTCAAGGGCGCTTTGTAGCTATTAGTTTTTCATGTTAGTAAAAGCTTAAAATCTAGGTTATTGATCTTAAATTAAATTAAAAATAAACATAAAAACGATGTATACAATACTTAGTATATTCTATTTAATTGAATCTAATGCCATGAAACGTTGAGAAGTGTCACGGAGCAGTTAATTACAGTGTTATTAAGTTGGTTTCATTACATTATATTCAAATTCAAATTTAGGATGTGTTATTGTGTGAAATATTAAACAGGTGTGTCTTAAGTTGTTTTTTAAACGTGTTTATATTGTCTATTTGTCTGAGTCGGTATGGAAGTTTATTCCATGAGGATGGACCAGCAACAGCGAACGCACGATCACCAAAGTTTGATTTGTGCACTCGGTTAACTTCGTTTAGTTTACCGATTGCTGAGCTTTGAGCTGAACGGAGGGATTTCTGTCTGTTGTTTGAGGTGAGCGGAGTGCACATTTCGGATAGGTATTGCGGGGCCAGACCGTGTATTGCCTTGAATGTTGTTAGGCATATGTTGTACTCTATCCTTTCAGGGCACTTGAGCCAGTGAAGATTTTTTAAGTGGTGAGAGATGTGAGAGTATTTAGAAGCACCCGTGATAACTCTAGCAGCGGTATTAAATACAGATTGGAGTTTTTTTATTTCTTGTTTTGGGAGATGAGCATATATGCTATTGCAGTAATCAAGTCTTGAAATAACATAAGCGTTGATGAGAGATTTAGTAGCGTCTATTGGAAGATTTCTGCGAATTGACTTGATTCTACGAAGATGATAAAATGCTGCTCTAGTTGTGCAATTTATTTGTTTTTTGAGAGTCAGGCTAGAGTCTATGTGGACTCCAAGAAGTTTTACACTGGAATTAGGGAGAATGTTTGATTGATCTACTTTAAATTCTGATTTATCCAGAAGGTGTTGCCGCCTTCGCGTGGCGGTCCAAAGGAATTCGGTCTTAGTCGGATTTAGTTTTAGTTTGTTTGTTATAAGTTAAGTATATTTCTATAAATTGTGTAGCTTTTCGTAAAGAGGTTGTATATCACGATCTTGTGACTATAAGGAAGATAAATCCTATATATGCGAGTAGAGTATGCCAGTCAAACTCAAAGGCCTGGTGTATAAAAGCTTTACCCGCCCAGTTCTGGTGTATGGATAAGACATGGAACACCTCTTTAAGACACGTGCGTGCTGTAGAGACCGCCGAAATGGAAATGTTAAGATGGATGTGCGGGGTCACAAGGCTTGATAAGATCCGAAATTCATACATTCGTGGGAGTCTGGGTATGCGGGATATCTTAGATAAAGTACAGGAGAGCAGATTACGATGGTACGACCGTGTGGTCAGGAGATCACCTGAGTATGTAGGCAATAAAGCTCTGTGTATCGAGGTTACCGGCAAGAGGCCAAGAGGAAGGCCAAAGCGCAGATGGCGTGAAGTAGTGAGACAAAACATGCAGAACTTCAATCCCATGATGATGCACTCGACAAAACCAAGTGGCGAAACAAAACAAGAAAGGCAGACCCCACCACCACGTGGGACTAATAAGTGCAAAAGGAGAAGAAGAAGAAGAAGAAGAAGGAAGATAAATGCTTCTTGATAAGATGGTTTGGACGTCTGACAAAGCAAGTGTACAACGCTGAAAAGAGTGAAATGAATGTAGGAGTCACTAATATCATGGCATATAATTGGGATTTTGAAAGATATACGAAGTCAAAATAAAAGGAGAGCATGCATGACGCAATCCATGGATGTGAATGAGGCAAAAAATGTGTATCGAAATAGAACAATATGACATACGATATTCGGTTTTCTCTACCTTCTCAAATAGGGCAACAGCGTGTTTGTATGAAAAGTTTGATATTTAATATTCACATATGTACATGTAAAGTGCTGTCAGTACTAATACGTGCGAACAAAAATCTTTCCTGCTATACCTACTGTAAAGTTATATAATAAAAACGTGTGTTAAGACATAATTTTGTGATTTAAGTTATAAGTATGAATAGTCAATATGTTTTAGTTTCAAACCCGATGCTTAGAATTATCATTAATTATTTAATTTCCCAACTCCATAAAATTCTGACCCATTTGCAACGTGCATTGACACTGGTACAATCCTTTGATTTGTGCATCACGAATCCAGCATAGTTTTCAACAATTTTCACGCGGCACATTACAAAAAATATCAATAAAACACGACCACATCACGCATACAAAAGTACAATAAATATATCCGTTTTCGTGCCGGGCATTCAATTTGCAGCCATTACGTATTTTCCCGCTTCAAATTGACATTAAAAGCGATATGTTTTTTCATCTCTTTCGCGCCGCCATGGTTTCACGGGCGCAAGAGCGAGACGCGCATATCGGTCCGAGTGTAGTCGCGAATCGTCAGCTACTCAGTCGATAACGAGAGTACCTACATTATCGATAATAGGCCATCACCGGTCTTTGACATTTGGAAGGCCTATTGTTCGATACAATGTACGAAGAATAAAGTACTAAATTTTCCGTATGTTACAAATAAATACATGCAAGTTATGGCTATTTTAGAGTACAATAATAATTATTTATTACTTTCATGCGTTCACAATATCTTTGTCGAACGAATCCATTTAACTTTAAGCCCGTTTGTTATCGTATCGTGCGTGTTTTTAATGGTAGAAGCAAGGATTGAATATTGCGAAAAGCACATTTCAAAGTGTGCCTTCTCTTAAATTATAGCTTCCTTTCTGACTGATAACCTGTTTTTATGAAGTAGGTAAATACTGTTGTATACTGCAAATGATTCATCAATACATGAACTATTGTTATAACAATATTTAGTTCAATTGACAATGCTTGATGGAACTCCATGTTAGCTTAGTATTAGCTATGAGATAATTTATAAAGAATGCGAATCGCTATCGCGATTCTCATTCCGATAAAAATGCAATGTCGAATGCAATCAATGCTATTGTGCATTCTATTAGTATTTATTTATTGGTAAGCTTGCAAAGTTGACAATCTGATGAATTTACTTCAACGGAGTTGCTAACATTTTACAGTATTTCGTTATCTGTGAATAAACGGAGACTGCTTTTCCAACTGTCGATTTGTTGACAAAGTATCAAGACAAGATATTTTATTTTATTTTTATTTTATTTTATAGAATACAACAGCAATACAATAAATATTTATACAGATATACAGAAATATTTTTTATGTTGCCAATTATACATACACATTTATTAACAATTATGAAGACAGTATGGGATAGGAGAGAGGTATGGAGGGGAGTGGGGGAAGCATCGACCACTAGAAACTCATATTATGATTTGCCTCACGTGTCTCAATGTATGAATAATAGTAAATTAAAATTAAGTTAAAGTTAAAGGGGCCGAATTAAAAAGTTAAAGATGTGCACAATAAAACAGAGCACAGATTAAACATTCGACAAATTCACAATTTTTTTTTTGAATACATAAAAACTTGAAGTAAACATATCCAATTCCGGATCGCTCAAACAATTTCTATTGTACCCAGTACAAGCTCTATTAATATAAGAATTTAGCATATAGTTAGTTTTAGAAGGTTCTATATAAAAGAGAGACTTGTTTCGATATGCGAGATTTGTATGCAGGGTCTATATTTTTCACGGCTTCTCCAACTTTGAAGTCAAAAAACACCTACTAAAAGGCTTCGCAGCATATATGTTCTAAACATGGATTTACTCAGAATTCGAAATAGAACATTTAGTGCGTCTGTGTGTATGCGTGTGTGTCCCCCTTATATCTTTTGATCCGCTCAATGCAGAGCCTAAAATTTCAGAAAATATAGAAAGTAAAACACTTAGTGTCTAAGCGGGAAAATTTCACGAATGTTTAATTTAAAATCAATTTATTTTATTTTAAATCTACTTTTTAGGCGCATGATAATGATTATGTGAGGTGTGCGATTTGGAATGAAAAAAACAAGGTTCAAAACCTCATGGAATAAGCCGAAATACAAAATATAGTGCGCTCACTATAATAATTAATTTTTAAGATTTTTTCGTGTGGTCAGATATAAGAAACTAAACATAAGATGTGACAACATATAGATAACGCTAAGTTGGATAAATTTATTCTGTAGTACGTCACAAAGTAAGAATAATAAAAGTTATTTTTTGATATACCCCCAAAAACAAAAAAATGGTTTTGAATTTATTTTGCATGTAACACATGAGATCCAACTGTCCATAGCGATTGTGTGTATAATTGAAGAATACGTACCAAACTATAAACACTTCAACACAAATTAATGAATATTGTAAGATATTTTGTTTTCTATACAAAACATATAGGTATGTATTCAATAGTATAATTTATAATTTATGTATAGGTATGTAAAACAATTCACATTACACCGCAACACAATTACGAGACGACACGCAGGAATTTTCTCATGACTCCAAAGACAAACACGACATTCGGACAAAGACATTACTATTATTTAGCTCCAAAAATTTTTAATAAGATAAAAAGTGAAATAACGGACATACAGTTGATGAATAATTTGAAACACAAGAAAACAATAGAAACATGGATTAGAAACAAGGGCATTATATACTGCGGAAACATGATCAAGCTACAATAGTTTATATTTTATTTTTATAATAGGTATATTTTATAACAAGTTTTAGTTAAATACAAGTTTAATATTTTTTTGTCAGATATAACGCAAAAAAAAAAAAATCTGCCACCTCGGTACAGGCTCAGCCTAGTGAGGTGGTATATACCAAATAATCCTATTAAAAAATGTTTCATATAACTTATTTAAATTGTACTTTTTTTGTGATATTTTTATTGTTTGTAACTATATTGTTATATTTTGTTTGGTTTCAATAAAAAAAAAAAAAAATGTATGTCAGAATAGGATAGGATGGAGGTCAGTCTTTTTTCCTACTCAGAATATGAAAACAGCATGATGGTATGTATGTATGTTGGAGATTAAGTATCAAACTATTGAGTCCCCGTAGATATTGTGTAGTGTATTATTCTGCTTTAAAAATTGTATGAAACGATGTCGTCACTAAATTCAATTTTTATAAAAATTGTTATGAAAAGTTTGGGACATACTTCATATTTTTTATCTAGTTGAGGAGTTTCGGCTTTTATCGATATTTTTAAAAATTTGGAAATATAGGCAGTTAAACACAAGTTTATAATAAAAATTGTTTTTCTTAATCAATTTTTTTGAAAAACTCTTGATTTTTTTTGAAAAAACAAATTTGTGATTTTGTATTTGTCTATATTTATACCAATTTTCAAGGTTTAACTTATATGGTTTTTGAGGTATATGGAAAAATAAAGAAATAATTCAAAAGTTGATAACCCCTGACTGAAACGAAAATTCAAAATTCTGAGTATAAAAGTTTTGTCGGCCTATAAGTACCTATATATTTTGAAATTTTGGGCTCTGTTTGAGCCGATCAAAAGTTATAAGGGACGGACGAACACACAGACACACAAAATGTTCTACTTCAAATTCTGAATTCATCCATACATATAGAACATATATGTTAGGAAGCCTCTAAGTTGGTGTTTATGGCATGCAAAACCCATTCTGAATGTAGTGCCTTTTTAGGTGAGACGAGACTGGTGTGTGGGTATACACATATGTGTTGTGCTCCCTTTTATAAGACAATGCACACCCGCACACCTTTCGCTGGTTACCCCACATTGTGGAATATGCCGTGATGGTATGAATGAATGAATGAATGAAAAAATTTCACTACACCATACAAAATGTTCCTTCATACACGTGTCTTGGCTTAATACTGTCGATTCATTAATAGAATTAAATTCTCTTAAACGAGTCGACAGTTGGATAAGAAATAGGTTTCTTCAAATGTCAAAACGGTAAACAAAGACAAAAAGAACGAGCGCGGCATCACAACGTGACGTCGGGGTGAGGATGCTAGGGGGAGAGAATGCAGTGCAGAGCTGTGTGCGCCGCAGTTGAAGGCCGAATTGTCTCGGTGCAATAACTCCGGCCGGGAAGACCTTCGGCAGATTGTGCAACGGGGTCACGGGGACATCGAGGGGTGGGGATGAGGGAGAGCGGAGGAGGGGTGTTGCCATGCATCGGTGGTGCGGGGCACATTACACCTCCCCCGTTACTTAAACTCGAAGCAATGCGAGGAGATCCGTTCCCGTTGCACCCTTGTAAGTTGTATGGCCGCACATTTTATATGCAAATTTTATATTATCTCTCTTTTATTATCTGCGCAAATTCAGCGATTGTACAATATCAAATAAACGATTTTTTTTTGTTTTTTATTGTACCTTGTTTTTTTGTATTGTACCTGTACATGTCATGTTTTTACTATTTTAATGTAAAGACCATTTACTGGGCGTTAAATAAATAAATAGTAGGTAATCATACTGGATTCAACGATAATCTGGAGTTCCGCAAGGCTCACATTTCGGTCCTTTATTATTTCAAGTATACATCAACAATATTGTACATCAGATACAATACACAAAAACTATTTACACGATTAAAAAAAAAACGAATAGTTTGTTGTGGCCGACACTAAACTCTCCGTAAAATAATAAGTGTTAAAGATTTTTATGTAGTATATTCCTACACATTCTTTAAATGAAAATTGAAATAAATAGATAATGAAATGCCAAACGATTTGAGTAATGTTAATAATATACGGTTATTTCATAAAATACAAGCATATTATATTTATGTAAATGCATAAATTATTATGTAATGTGGATAATATGTGTATAAGTGCTATGTTTTTACTCATTATTTTTTTATTTTATAAGTAAGCAGTTTGCTGTTTGGAGTCCTTTATTGTTTAAATTGTGTCATTTTAAATGATTTAAAAAACAATTATAAAGTTTACATCAATATCTCTATTTACCAGAACGAAAAACTATTTTGACAGATATCATAGAAAGATATAAACGAATATCTATGGAAAACTAATAAGCTCTGAGTTATGCACTTAACACACATAAATAATCAGTTCCTCTTTTGAAGTAAAATTAGCAAAATTATGGCAACACCTAAATGATTATATTACGACGTCTCAATGGATTCAACTTTTTAGAAAGACTAAAGCTGTTATAACTTAATGTTTAATAACTCTTAATTGACACTTCTTCCCTATCCTCCCTCACATCCCATAACCTCTATCTCCCTTCTATCTTTGTTGCTGTGATTATACATATAACAATGTTACGTATTTATCGTTTTGTTTGTTTTTTGTTATAAATTTAATGTACCTACCACTACACTATTTATGTCACACGTTGCTTTTTGAAAGAAATTGTTGTATGGAAATAAACCCGCCATTGAACACATATAATGTACATGAAATAAATAAAATAAAAAAAAATTAAACACAATTTTGAATTGCGTCTTCAGTCTGGATCTGTGAGATCATAAACGTCATAGTCCTAAAAGCCTGTTACAGGGTACGTGTTCAATTAATGTAAAATTTGACATAGTACCTGTTAATTACCCAAGAAACAATTCAAAATGTCGTAAATCCAATCAATAACAATAAGCAAGTTTATCCAAGAGAAGACATTGGAGGAACCACGTAGCCAGAATGGACAGTGATAGACTAGCGTACTATTCCTAACATTTCTTTCTCTACTATTGAATAATTACATTCAGTTTTAGTTAAACTACGTGACGCATAACAAACAGGAAAATTATCTTGAATCAAACAACAGCCTTATCCATTATTGCTCGCATCACGTTGTATTATTATCTCTTTATTAAAATCAAAATAACGCAATGGTTTATAATTACAAATCAAATATTTTATTTTGTTAAATGCATCATCCTGCTCTTTTTCCCATTTCCACCCAATATCTTTTCTTAGAAGCATTTTTAACTGTTGTAAGTTATTTGCCAGATTAGGTATGAAACTATTTAAATAATTAACCATACCATTAACTCTCTGTAACTCTTTAATATTTTTGTTTTTTTTCAAATCAACTATTGCTTGAACTTTAAATGTATCTGGTTTTCCATCCATTATTTGAAAAAATACATCCCAAAAATTTTACTTGATCTTTTTTGTATTACCGACCAATAGGTCTACTAAACGAAGAAGGGGAAAAAGTTTATAAATAACACCCTGCAATGGATACTGATACTTGTGGGTGGTAAATGCGAGTATCGGGGTTGTTTGAAACATATTACAACATATAATACAGAAGAACTATAAAGTGGAAGAGTATCACCCATCTGAGGGTGGCTATAACTGCGCCCCCGCCTGGCCTCATTGCAGCCGGTCCCGAAGGTCTTCCGGCAGATGTCAACGGACCGAGAAAGCCTTCAACCAAAGCTGCACTCGTAAGCTGCTATCTTCCTCTTCTTATACTCCATCAATTTTAAAACGAGTGGATTGTGGCCAACTCTATACCAAGTGAATCCACAAAGTAATAAATTTTGTATGGAAAATTTTCAGCGTTTTCATGAAATGGGTTTTTTAATTTTTTGTTTCATTTAAATATTATATTATGAAAACTTGATAATACTTCAATGCCATTTTTTGAAAATGATGTGCTTTTTAGCAATTTGAAAATAAAAATATGAAGTTTATCGAGCTAGGGGTCACATTTGAATGTTAAAAAAATGAGAGGCACTGATCAGATATCTACCAAAACCTTAAGAGGTCTGAGCGAATATTAGATATACAAATTGGCAAAATATGAAAAGAATCGAATGAGTACTTTTAATCGAATACAGAAGCCATTTTACTTGTCATACATTTTTCAAACAAATATGCAATATAACACTTAGTATAACAAATTTATGTTTCAATAATTGTTTAAACAGTTGACTGATTGTTATTATGAGTACATTATTTATGTACTCAATATTTTATTGGGAAACAGAAAATAAAATATTTTGTCTATTATTGAAAGTAGACAAAATATTTTGCAGGTCTAGCTTTAAGACGCAGGTCAGGGGACCTAGTCATCGTGTCAATTTAGCGATGAAAAATAAAAGATAACTCAACGTATGGAAGTGACATTTGTAAGTCACGTGATAAATGGCACTTCCATATTATATTGAGTTATATTTTCTAATCTATTATATTCTTTTTTATTACTTAATTTACACGTTGCCCCTGGCTTGTCAAATTTAGCAATAAAAATAAAAGAAAACTTATCCATTGATTAATTGTGTTTTAAGTCAGGATCTATGAGACGATTCATAACATAAATTTCGAGAATGTGGCAACTTGTTATTGGGTGGTAAATTAATATTTGACATAGTATCTGTTAGTTGCCCGAAAAGTTATTTAAAATTCAAATAAAATAACTCAATCATCGCTTAATTTGATACGTTGACTAGGCACTCTGGAAATTTAACCATGAAAAGAAAAGATTACTCAATGTATGCAAGAGACAGTTGCCTGTCACGTGACAACAGTCTCTTCCATATATTGAGTTAACTTTTGTTTTCTTTTCATCGTTTAATTTGACACGTTGTAGGCACGCAGGACAGTCTATTGAGTGTTCTAAAATTACTTTAAAAAGCAATTTCATAATTTACAATTTTTGCCGATAATTCTGCAAATTTTATTGATTCTCCATAAAATAAAATCATAAAAGATTTTATTTACATATGAATAGGCATGTTATTGTTACAACGCGTCACAGCGCAGCATGCATCGTTCATAATAACATATAATAATCGTCGCCATGTAACGTCGTTCGGGTTTCCCCGCGCCGCGAGCCGAGCGCGTCCGACGTCCGCCGAGCTCTTCCGGAGTTTTCCGACGCCTGCCGACGCGATGCGGCCGCGAGTTCGTTCAACCCGCCGCCGCAAACTGGGTCAACTTTCTCTCTCCCGCTCTCGGCGCGCGGACCGAGCGCGCAAAACGACTGGCATCTATTATTAGTCATCTTTGGAGCGGCGTCAAAAGGACCGTTGCTATAATATTATTTATTGTATTACTAAATATTCAATAATAATAAGTAAAAAAACTTAACTGAGAAGTATAAATAATAATTGGATGACTTAAACGAGGGGTCTTGTATGAGCGAATTGTGATATAACTTGTCCTCACTCTCGCGCACACACCACACAATAAATACACATATATCCTTCTCCATGAATCTTCTTCTTCGTCTTTTGCTAACTATCCCGTTTTCATTTTTTTTTCTCTTCATTTTTTGTTTTTAATTAAATTGGGACACATTTTACTTAATTGGGACATATTTTACGCAACTGTCGATTTGTTCAAGAGAATTTTACTCTCTTACCGTATCGACAAAGTATCAAGCAAAGATACGCAAGATTTGTATGCAGGGTCTATATTTTTCACGGTTATTTCAAGTAAAAAAAACACCAACTTAGAGGCTTCGCAGCGTATTATATGTTCTATATACGGATTTACTCAGAATTAGTAGAACATTAGTGTGTCTGTGCGTCTGAGGGTGTGTCTGTCCCCCCCCCCCCTTATAACTTTTGATCCGCTCAATTTACAGAGCCCAAAATTCAGAATATATAGATAGTTATAGGCCTACAAAACTTTTATACTCAGAAATTTGAATTTTTGTTTCAGTCAGGGGTTATCAACTTTTGAATCTCATAAACTATAGCAGTTAGAACGATGAAAATTTGTATAAATATACAAATACAAAATTTCTAATTATTTTTTTCAAAAAAAGGTCCAGAGTTTCTCAAACATGTTTTATTAAGAAAAACATGTTATGATAAATTGTCAAATAAATCGACCTATATTACCAAAATTTTTAAAAATATTGAATTTAGTGACGACATCGTTTCATACAATTTGTAAGGCAGTATACACTATTGTATACAATATCTCACTCAATAGTTTGATACCTACTTAATCTATAAACATACATCATGCTGTTTTCATATTCTGGGTAGGAAAACAGACTGACCTCCATACTATCCTATCCTGTCACCTATACCTTCATGTTATATATAGAAAACAAAATATCTTAAAATATTTATTAATTTGTGTTTAAGTGTTTATAGTTTTTTACGTGTACTTAAATTATGCATACTATTGCCATCTACAGTTGGATCACATAATATGTTACAAGCAACTAGTGATATTAAAATATGAGTCTAGTAATGTACTAGTCTTAGTAAAAAAAAATATACTACTTGAAAATGTGCTTAGCACGAAACCGGTTGTAGGTTATAGTCTTAAATAAATAGTGGAATTGATTTTAAACAAGTTTTTTTTTATTTATTAAAAATATTAATTATGAGTGATGACCGTCTGACAAAAAAAGTATACAAGGCTGATAAAAGAGGAACGAAAAGTAGAGGTCGGCCAAGAAAAAGTTGGCACGATCACGTAAATGGGATTTTAAAAGATGGTGATGTTAGAAGTAAGAACAATAGAAGAGCGTGTATGAGACGATGTATGGACGTGAATGAAGCGAGGAATGTGTGTCAAGAGAGAGGAGTCTGGCGTTCGGTTCTCTCTGCCTACCCCATATAGGGAAATGGGGTGATGGTATGGTATGGTAAAAATATTAATTAAAAAAATATTTTTTTTTAAATTATGTAGTACGTGTATTCACTTTATGATCTGGGTTGATCTGGGGGCCAAATCCCGTCAAATGGAGGAGTCAAAACCCTCATGATTTCCCAAATCCTCATGAGGATTTTGATTGCTGATGAAGGGGTAGGAAAGGACAAAGGGAGAAATGAAGGTATGCTGCGTATTCCATGGACAACTAAACATACCAATAATTCCGTCCTGGATCAACTGAAGATAAAAACCAAGATGTCAACTGTAAACTATACAATTTTTCAATTTTACAATCATTCAATTATAATTATTCAAATGTCTAGATTCAAATCTTTTTTGAACTATTGGTGTTTGGAGATTGCTTTTGTGTGTCAAAGATAACGACGTATTTTAAGAAAAAGATGATAAGTTCGAAACAATATTATCGCGTTATAAATATTTGAGTAGTATCTTAAGACACAAATATATATAATTTATGCGGGTCAAAAACGATAAAATTATTTAATTTAATATATTAACTCGTATGTATTTTATATTTATAAGAGCAAAGATAAATAAATATCAAAATTATTGTTGATTAATATTATAACATAAATAATTTATATTTTTGTACACAATAAAAAGAAAAAAAAATGCATACTTGTGGGCTTATTGCCATTAAGCAATGTCTTCCATACAACCAGATGCTATGCCACTAATTTGTTACACTTCACACACTTTCTATCCACATAAACACAAATTAACGTCTTTTTCCCTTTATCCCTCTTCCTTTCTCCTCTCCTATCCTCCATCCAATAAACATAGTGTATCTATCTGATGTATTTTTTTATTCTTATTATTTTTCTTATTTATACATAAATTCTTTTTTGTTTTTTATACTTATTTTGTATTTTTAATTTATGGTTTATTTATTTATTATTTTTTTTTTTCTATTTTTCTATTTGTATTTTTAACTGATAATGATATTCTTAACCTATAACTGATTGTATTTACCATGGTGGTTGACTGGTAGAGATTGCCTGCGGGCAATAAGTCCGCCACGTTGTTTAACGCAATAAAAGTCTTTTATTATTATTATTATTATGTCAAAATTATATAGGTACATAATGTAGATTAACAAAAGAATAAAAGTGAATAAAACAAATAAAATATACATTACACTTACATAGATAAACATCAATAAACAATAAAAAAAATAGGGTAGAGACAAGGAGAGGAAATCGAGATCAGGTGTTAAGGGATAAATACTGATTCTTTAGTTTTTTCTTGAAAATATAAAGTCAGTTAGACGACGCAATATCCAGACTTAGACTATTTCATAATCTTTTTTACTGTACTTCGAATGACGAGCTGGGAAATTCTATATTATGACCATTGAATTATTTGTACCGTACGTAGTACATATAAATCAATGATTATGGCTAGGGATGGATAGTGTTGTACGTTCAGCAGATCGGAATGGAAGTCCATGATTGGATAAATAAAAAAGTGAATTTGTTTTTAAGGTACTGTGGCAGGTTTGTATTAGAGAGAATACTGTACGATAGTGACAGAATGTGTATATTGTGCCGCTGGCATATCTTGGGCCAACAAAGAAAATTGTGGTAAGATGATATGACATCAAATTTTTTCAACCCAAATATGAATCTGATACATATATTATATTCTTGTGACGTTCAAGTTCATTGAGATGCACTCCATTAGCATCCAAATAGTATACATCGGCATAATCAAGCAATGGAAGAAGAAGTGATTGAGAGTTATTTTACAACGGAATTATATTTTATTTTAGGTTACGAACATTAATAAGAATAGTGCTTCTACTTTTTACAACTATAATCATTTTCGGATCTACGGTAAGAGCCGGGTAAAAGAAACGACAAGAGGTAAAATAATAACTCATAGTCCAGCAATGAGGTTCACCACCAATTCTTATGGTGGTATATTTTTAGGTTAGACAAGAATGGTGCTTTCTTTTATAAGGTTGTGCACACCCGCTCACCTGTCACTGGTTACCCCACATTGTGGTATATGCCGTGATGATATGAATGAAAGTGGTGAGTTCATTGCAATTTTTTCCAATTAACCAGAGTTTCCAACCCAGAGAAGCAAAAATTGCGTGAGGAATATTTCAAACGATTTTCTATTTTACAAAAACATATTTTTTTCATCTGTTTTAATTTTTTTTCACACCCGCATACCTGTCTTGGTTACCCAACATTGTGGGATAAGCGGTGATTGTGCACTAAAATTTGACAATTTTACAAAACATGAACCCAACTGGGCTCACATTTTAATATAAAAAAAAAACATTTTAATCTCGTGAATAATATCCATAAAAAGATAGAATAATCCAACTGTCGATTTGTTCAGGAGAACTTTGTTCTCTTAACATATCGACAATGTTTCAAGCCAGAATACGCGAGAATTGTATGGAGAGGTCTACTTTTTTCACGGCTTTTCCAACTTTGAAGTCAAAAAACACCAACTTAGAGGCTTCGCAGCATATATGTTCCATACACGGATTTACTCAGAATTCGGAGTAGAACATTTCGTGTGTCTGTGTGTGTGTGTGTCTGTGTGTCTGTGTGTCCGTCCCCCCCTTATAACTTTTGATCCGCTCAATTTACAGAGCCTAAAATTTCAGAATATATAAAAAGTTACAGGCCTACAAAACTTTTATACTCGGAATCTTGAATTTTTGTTTCAGTCAGGGGTTATCAACTTTTGAATTTTTATTTTATTTTTCCATATATCTCAGAAACCATAAACGCTAGAACGCTGAAAATTGGTACAAACATAGAAAAATACAAAATCTCAAATTAGTTTTTTCAAAAAAATTCCAGGGTTTCTCAAACATTTTTTATTAAGAAAAATATTTTTTTTATGATAAATTTATGAGTTAAACTGCCTATATTTCCAAAACTTTTACAATTATCGAAAAAAGCCGAAACACCCCAACTAGATAATTTAATTTTTGTATAAAAAATATTAACATTGTAGTAGAAGATCTCAATTTTTTTTTAACAATTTTTTTAAAAATTGAATTTAGTGACGACATCGCTTCATAAATTTTGTATGGCAGTCGCCTATACACAATATGTAAGAAGACTTAATAGTTTGATACTTCATCTCCAAACAAACATACATACCATCATGCTATTTTAATATTCTGGGTAGGAAAAAAGGATCTTCCTCCATACTATCCTATCTTGACATACATACCTACATATGTTGTATAGAAAACAAAATATCTGAAAATATTCAATAATTTGTATTTATGGGTTTATAGTTTGGTACATATTCTTCAACTACACATACTATCGCTATCGACAGTTGGATCTCATGTGTTACATGCAACTAGTAAATGCTAGTAAAATATCTATGATAATACCACTTCATACTTTCCTCAAACCCCTAGTTCCTCTCCACCACCTTTTGATACCCATTTTTTTCATTATTTTACAAATGGCTTGATTATACTTGTTATTTTTTTTTGTTCCCTTTTTCTTTTTTCAATTATTTTTTTCACCCTTCAGAAATTGTTTTATTATAGGTACCAAACAAATTTTACCTACAAAAAAGAGCCTTAAAAAGGTTTATAACATATTCTGTTATTTAATATACCTTTATTATTATTATTATAAACTTTCAGTTCTATGTATTAATAAAAAAAGTGTTTTATATGTTACTTTTTTGTATTAGGAAATTCACCCTGCAAAGAGTACTTTGTCAGTGTATTCCGTTAATCCGTTATTGTTTTCCTTGTTAATATTTAAGTATATTTATTTTTTGAAAAAATAAAAAAAAGGTTTAATAGTCAATAAATAAATAAACCATAAGACATAGAATAGTTGTAGTAGTAACATTTATTTATGTAGATGTAAAAACATATATAAAAATTAATACATCTAGTTTAAATAAAAAAATATTCAAGTAAAACTTTTTGAGTATGACAATAAATTATTATTTATGGGTGCGTTCAGCAAAACCGTGACATTTCGAACGTTCGAAAATGGAACGGTTTTTCTACTCGGTTCCCGCGTCTATTTTCTCCCCTATCCCACAGTCGTCCGCGTTACGACTTGCATTTCAGTGGTAATGACAGAGCTCGCGCGCGGGGGGGGGTTCAGGAGTGCGGAGAGGACGGAGCGGTGGTATCGAGAGGTGCGGGAAGTAGGGAGGCGGGGGGGGGGGGGATCGGCGAACTGCTGCGAGGTCGCGTGGTCTTTGCATTATAATACGCTTTTGGTTCAGCGCGGGCTGCGGGGGCGACTGGGGGCGGAGGCGAGTGAGTCGGGAGGGACAGTAGTACTCTTTTGCACCCCCCTCTACCTCACTCCACAGCAAAACAACGTAGCGTAGGCGCAAGTTAGCTAGTCTTTGAATTCCTCTATGAATAGGGTTGGCAAAAATAAATAAAATATTTTTTTAGGATTCTAATAAATTCCCGATAAGATAAGAAGTTTTCAATTGCGTTTTCTGTCAGGATCTTTGAGATGATAAACATCAACCGTCTTACTTATAAACGTAAACCATTTATAGTACCTGGTAATAGAGCGTGATTAACGAAAAAGTTTACGAAAAAACCGTTATTTCATAGACGTCAAGTTAGGACAGGTCGAGAGGTTGTTTAAAACGCTTGACTAGCGTGTCATACCAAGTATTTCAAAATGGCGGATCTTTCACATATGATATATGATCCGACGCATATTTGATATTGACAGAAAAATTTAATACTTATAACATTTTTCCTTGTTATTCTTCATCGCAATCGTGTTTAAATTGATTCAACGCGGCCCAACGCAGTGTTTGTTTTCATTTTTCGTTGTCAGTTATCCAAAAAATACGTACATGCATTTTACTACTTTTTGACATCTGTGAAGCCAATGCGGCCATATGAAAAAAATAAATGAGGGTGTTCGTAAACGATTCGGTGAACTAGTTATTCATATCTTAGTACACGTTTATAAGTAAGATTTTTTAATACCGATCTTAACTAATTTAGTCGTGCTTATCTAGTTGCGCTTTAGTAAGCTTTTAACAAAATCTAATAAATAAAACAGCAAGTCTCCAGAATATGGAAATTGGTTATTGGATGCTTGTTGAATTAATATTTTGAATAGTTCCTTCCCGTGAGTTGCCTATGAAGCAGTACAAGATAAAATAAATAAAATTAACAAATCTGTATTTTTTTATAATATTTTTTTCTTCCCGTTGGTTGCTCGCTGGTGAACATGGACAGGACTGGTCGATAAACAATATTCAATACTAAAACCAAAAGTATATTTTTTTTACTAGGTTCAATAAAATAATAAAAATATATACGAACCCCACATCAATTGAAAATTGAGTAAATGAAGAAGTCTCGTACTTACCTGAAACAAAAAAAAAATGTATTTTTAATAACTCGTGTTAAAAAAAGGTTAGTTTAGTCTCAATACTGAGTAATTCAGATACTATTCTCTGTCATTTTTTCTCTCAATCTCTTTTAGAGTCCATGTCTTTACACTGAAGAGAGACTTTTAGAAAATTAATTGTAGGTATAACGATTTTAGTATAAACGGCAACTAAACATTATTCACATCATCATACCATTACAAAAAAAATAATAACGTGTAAAAAATGAGTAATTCAGATACTATTCTCCGCCATTTTTTTTCTCTATCTCTTTTAGAGTCCATGTCTTTACACTGAAGAGAGAGTATTCGAAAATTAATTGTAGGTATAACGATTTCGGTATAAACGGCAACAAAACTTTATTCACATCGTCATACCATTACAAAAAAAAATAATAACGTGTAAAAAATGAGTAATTCAGATACTATTTTCCACCATTTTTTCTCTCTAACTCTTTTAGAGTTCATGTCTTTACACTGAATATTTTATTAATAATATTGTATTTGAAAATTAATTGCATAACAATTTCGGTATAAACGGTAAGAAAACTTTATTCACATTGTCAAAGCATTAACATTTTTTTGCAATTATTATATAATTCACATATTTAAACCACGAACGAGCGACAAAAGACAAACACAAATTCAAAGCGACAACTGAGAAAAAATCCGAAGAAGAAACGATGGCTTCGAAACCGGTCATATAAAGCTCTTTGTGGTTAAAACAAATTGAGTTGTAATAAAAAAATGTTTAAAATATTATAATTTCTTCTCAAAAAAAATCAATAATTTTTTTTAAAAATTCACAGCCCTGCATAGTTTGCTGCACAAACAGTAGGCAAAAGTCAACATCGAAGGTGAGGCCGGCTGTAAAAATGTTTCAGTCAGATACACAAGGTCGAATTCAGGCGATGCGATAGATGTGGACCTCTCTACCCGTCGCGTTATGTAATCATGGCAATGTGGGAAAAGTTACTATTTACAACTACTATTATAAGACTTCTAATTATATATAATAGTGCGAAATGTATGATTGGGCAATTGTACTGTACATGCAACGGATTGTATGCATTTTGTTCGACAAAAACATCACAGCAGAAAATAATATTGTACATGATTTACTTTCCTTTCCTTGCCCTTTTATAACTAACTATAGCTACGCCCACTTCCACCCGCTCCGCATATGGGGACTGAAAACGGCCCCTTCACAGAACGCTTGTAAGAATGACAAAGAATGCATGGCACGAAGAATATCTTTAGAAGCTCCTCTAGACTCGTGGTCTCGGCATAATATTGCAAAAAAATAACAATCAATGTCGGTGAAGATAATATTCACAGACATGGATTGTCGCGAGGGTAATTCAAGCCTGTTACTGTATGAAACTGGGCATCAGAAAGTTGACCAAGGACACTGGAATTTCTGATTTTTTTATCCAGCAGATAGAAGGGCACTATAACCATGGCATCGGTCCTAAAAAAACGAATAATGCACAAACTGATAGTGACACAGAGAGCTATGGAGAGAAAGTTGCTGGGTATTTTAATAAGGGATAGAATTCAGAATGTCGCGATAAGAGAAAGAATCAAAGTAGCCGATGTAGCGGAAAGGGTCGCTGGTCTTAATTGGAGTTAGGCTGGGCATATTGCCAGATGCCAGGATTCACTATGGACCAAAAATATCGTAGAATGGCGACCGAGAACAAGCCGAAGAGGCATAAGCAGACCCCAGGCAAGGTGGTCTGATGACATCAAGAAATGTGCCGGAGGGAGATGGATGCATTGTGCCCAAGACAGGATGTTGTGGAGGTCCAAGAATGAAAAAATAAACAGACTTGGACCTTGAAGAGGCCCACGGACAGCAGCGAGGAGCTCCGTTTTGTTGTAGGACACATTTGGGTGAGAGCGTTTCCAGAGGATGTGCTCCGAAGGTTGGTCGGGGCGATGGCATAACTGACATGAGGACGAGTTCACTAGGCGGAGTCTATGAAGGTAGCTATTAAAGCTGCCGTGTCCTGTGATGAATTGGGATGTCCAGAAATCTGTGAAGGCCCAAGATTGACGAAGTCTAGTCCTCACATCAGGGAAAAACAAGATTGTTTTTCATCCCACGGTTAGGTAATCCTTATATAACAATGGAATTATATAATTATTATTGTATTTTTTTTCTTAAGAGACTAATAGGCTATATAGTTTATTTTAAAAATAATTTCCCCAATACCTCCAAAATATACGTTTTTGAAATAAGGAACAGTTTGTATTTACATAAATCTTTATTCTATTGCATGAGTTTTTTGAAATTAGAATTTGTGTAATACTTTTCTTGTAAAATTATTTTTTAGTATAAACCCTTTTTTATTTTTTGTTGTAAGTAACTAAAAAACTACAAGGCCTATGAAGTAGATTTTTACTTCGATCGACAGAGAATATGAATTATAATATTTTAATAACTATCCTTGCTATTTAAAAAAAACTCTAAATTTTACCATTTTTGCACGATAAAATGTTGTATATCACATATCAGGTGATATACAATATTTTTTCGTGATTCATACATTAGAAGGTAATTTAGTGTACATTTTTGTATACATCCGTATACCCAGGGCATACAAGGTCCTTAACTTGTTTACGTTTTCAATATTTTTATTGTTTTACATTATAGGTCGACCTCAGAAAAGATGAACCGAAGTGGATGGGTGCAAAATAAAAAAAAAGGTGAAAGTATTTAAGAGGCCTACAGCAGTGGAGAGATGGCTTAAAGAAGAAAAAGAAGTTATAGGTACTTACTTATTTATGTATTTATTTCTTTCACAAAAGTACAGCTTTGTACATAACAAGCAAAAATGTTTTAACAAGCCAAAAACGACTGGTTCGTGTATATTGAAGGTTTACTGTGAACGGGTGTTGAGATTGAGTAAAACGAGTGACTCTATTGTGAATGGGTGTACTTGATAGTGTTATTGACAAACTTTTTAACATCTCAATAGAGACGAAGTTGGGATATTATAGAAGAACCAGGAACTCAAGGCACTTACATAGCTTACGACCTGTCATCGGCCGGTCACTTTATGCGCTTGCGCAACGTTCACCAATTATGCCTTCTTATTGAGTTCCCTTATGAATGTAATTTTTGAAAGTTATTATTTGAATGATGTCAGTTGAATATGGCCTTGTAAGCCGAAACGGTCGTCGGAAGTTCAATAAATTCTTTGTAGAATACATGTGTTCATATTTTTCATGACAATTATGGAATTCTACAGTCTGGAAGCCGTATCAATCGACAGATTGAAAACTGCTTTTATGAATATAAAATAATATAAAAAAAACTGTTAATGATTTATCAGAATGTGTGAAGGAAGCATCTGGTCTTGCCGCTTTTCGTCGCCTAGGTGTTGAATACATAAAGGAAAAGTATTTTTGGGTAAGTTTCTCGTTTAAATAATATATATTTTCTCGTTTTTTTTTGTCTTTATATAATTCCTACTGTGTAAATTTGCTATTTTTCCAAATTGTTAATATTCTTCTTGCTAATACTAGATGTAAGAAAATGCATTTATTTTGTACATCTAAATAAAATATCCATACATACATACAAAAATCGTCCGAATCATACTTCCTCGTTATCGCATAGTTCGACAGCCTCGTGTAAATAGTATGTCGTTTGTGGCAATCAAAAGTCAGGTTGCCAAATTCATTGTCAGTGTTTGGGGTCGAATTGGTCGTCGGTCGTCGGGTTGCGCAACCCGCGATCAACTGGCAATCAACCGTATATATAAGTAAGTATATATTATAATGTGTTTGTTTATATATGTGTCAGCGAGTATGATACATACTTGAACGAGTGTGGTGTGGTAGGCCGACAGGACAGTTCTTTGAAAGTATTATTACGTAGTTTCGTAATGCATACTATGGGCGATGGAACCAATGTCATTATAAACCTGAAGTTGGAGCTATTTTTTGACATTTTTTTAACAGCTCAATAGAGACGAAGATGGAATATTTATTTATTAATTTATTACGAAATCCAGTAGAGTACAAAAACATTGGTAAGGTACGACAACTCTTCACTAACAAGCCATTCTATATGAAGTATTCAAATTTTTATTATTTATTTATTTATTTATTTTCTTTGGGAAGCTACAGCTCATTTACAGTTTAATGATACAAAATAATTTTTACATTGTTAGAGCCAAAAAAAGCATTCCATCAACATAATATAAAAACAAATAACAGTTTACAAGCCAAAAATAATTCATGCACACACATTCATACACACCCTCACACACACCCTCATACACACCATCACACACACATACATACATAAGTACACATATATACACACATATACAACAACTAGGGAAGGAAAGAGAAATGAGAGAAGAGAGACTAGGAGGACAGGACAGAGGGATATTGGTTACGCATCACCTTCAGAACATCATGTCTAAATCTGTAATATTTTGCGTTGAATATGTCTATCTCAGCTGAGAATGTATTGTTATATTGGCTGCATATGCGTGTAATTGTTGAATTTTTCCTGATATTTGTTCTACTTGTTGGAATATGAAGTAATTGAGGTCTACGAACCATTCTACCTGGAACATGGATACCTACTAGGTTGACAAGTACAGGCGAGTCTATGGCATTGTTCAAAATTTTATGCAGCAGCGATTGGTCGTGTAAGACTCTCCTACATTCAAGCGTATCAAAATTATGATATTTAAGTGACTGGTGATATGTATTGAAGTTAAGGTGTATGGTTTGTTAAGTTATTTTTTATTTAAATATTTTATTATAAAAACTAACTCTTCAATACCATTTTATGAAAGTGATGTGCCTTTCTACCAATTTGAAAAAGAAAATTTCAAATTGTAAGTTTCCTGAGCTTGGGGTCACTTCGAAATATTTGAAGCACTAAAAAATTGAGAAGCACTATTCAGATATCCTTCTAAATATAATGGGGTCTAAGCGAGTATTAGAAATACTTACATATTTGCAAAATTTGAAAGGAATCGAATAAGTACTTTAGTCTATAATCGATAAAGTAAAATAAACACGCCGTACATAGCACACAGCACATAACGCATAGTACACACACAGAGACATTGTGATGAAACTTTCAGAATACAGTCTCAGCATGACACTAGTTGATAATCTGCAATAAAAAAATACCGTTAAAAATTGCAAAATCATAATTCCCCACTATATCCCCTTGGGTTAGTGAGGAGTAAAAAAATAAAATAATTCAGATAATTATATAATATCTGAATTCACCCATTATAAAAAATCATTTTATTTACACCACATAACTTTATTGATGATATTATAGGAGAACCAGCAACTCAAAGGACCTACAGAGCATACAACCTGTCACCTGTTGGTTTGCGTGATCACTTTATCCGCTTGCGCTACGACAGGGAAAAATCCAATGTTTTGCGTATATGTCACTTTAAAAATATTCGTCCTTAATTTGTTAATATACATGTGTTCGTATGGACGATTCTGGGTGTTTGTGTGTTTAAGTAAAATGTGGTTTTGAGCTCTTGAACTTGCTTGTTTTAATTATTTATTCAACTTGGAAAATATCCAGAATTGTGCGCGTTCTTTGCAAGAATTGGGTCAAATGTTACACCGTTTGTAATAGGTAGGTATATTCAAAATTTCCGCAGACATATCAGATATAACTTCATCAGAGATAAAAAAAATATATACCTATACCTATAGTATTTGTCATCGAAAAACTTACGAGGAGAAATTTTTTGATTACAGAATTAATTTTTTTATAAAAATGCATCAACACTTTAAAATATCGTGACAATTATTGGACATTGGGATCTGGTTGATTTGTTTTGTGTGAGCCCATAGCCCATATGTGTGAGATGGGTCGGTGGAAGAGCGGTTAGCGCGCTGGGCTAGTAATACAGTGGTCGCGAGTTCGAATCCTGCCTCAACCGATTTCGTTCACCTAAGCACTTGCATTTATTTGCTTATTTTAGGGAACGTAGGCAGATGTATATGTACTTGTTTAACAAGGACATATTCATTTTTTTTTTTTTAAAAAATATTTGTTGAGGTAATGATTGTGATTGCAGAAAGTTGAGATTGTGTACATATTTATTGTGGAACGGGAACAATCACCTAGTTCATAATTGCATATAAAAATTGTAAATTGTAAATTGCTGTCAATAAAAATTGTCAATAAATTGCTGTCAATAAAAATTGTCAATAAAAATTGTAAATTGCTAGCCCTAGAACAGGATTTCCTAGTTGGGCAGCAGTAATCTACTTATTGTTGTCATTATAAATAAAGTGTGATAAAAGGTAAATAAATAAATAAATTATTATGATTAAGTAAACATTTCATATGGGAGATTTTTTTGCATATTAAAAAAAAATAGTCTATATCAAAGAAGCCAGCCTTCATAATAATTTAAATAATGTATTATATTTAAAAATTAGTCAAAAAGTAATATATGAAAAATTGATACGAAGATTGTCATAGACATTAAAAAAAGAACAGAAAATGTACAAAGAATTTAATATTATTTTTTTTAAATTGCATTAAACTCACTAAAGTTTATTGAAGTTTCGGAGGAATTATTGTTAGATATATTTGTAAAAATGAATTAATAAGCTATACCAAAATCGTAAAAAATATCATAAAAAATATTAATGAAAATTAGTCACAAAGCTAGAGATTGTAAACAATAATTTTATGAAAATATGCAAAAAAGCCAGACTAAATAAATAATAATAAATATAATAAATATATATACTTCTAAAAATGTGCTACAAAGCAAGAGATTCAATAAATGATACATATTAATAAATTATACATATAAATATACATATATAAATGATACATATATAAATTCAATAAATGATATTATTCTGACGATGTGCTTTGCACGAAACGCGTCAATAATCCAATAAATATAATAGAACTTTAACCAAGTATTTTTATATTTTTATAACATATCAACATATATAAATATATTTATAAAAATATGCCGCAAAGCTAGAAATTCAATAAATGATGTATAAATATATATTATCAAAATGTACCACAAAGCTAGAAATTCAATAAATGATGTATAAATATATATTATCAAAATGTACCACAAAGCTAGAAATTCAATAAATGATGTATAAATATATATTATCAAAATGTACCACAAAGCTAGAAATTCAATAAATGATGTATAAATATATAATCAAAATGTACCACAAAGCTAGAAATTCAATAAATGATGTATAAATATATAATCAAAATGTACCACAAAGCTAGAAATTCAATAAATGATGTATAAATATATTTATCAAAATGTACCACAAAGCTAGAAATTCAATAAATGATGTATAAATATATAATCAAAATGTACCACAAAGCTAGAAATTCAATAAATGATGTATAAATATATAATCAAAATGTACCACAAAGCTAGAAATTCAATAAATGATGTATAAATATATAATCAAAATGTACCACAAAGCTAGAAATTCAATAAATGATGTATAAATATATTTATCAAAATGTACCACAAAGCTAGAAATTCAATAAATGATGTATAAATATATAATCAAAATGTACCACAAAGCTAGAAATTCAATAAATGATGTATAAATATATAATCAAAATGTACCACAAAGCTAGAAATTCAATAAATGATGTATAAATATATTTATCAAAATGTACCACAAAGCTAGAAATTCAATAAATGATGTATAAATATATAATCAAAATGTACCACAAAGCTAGAAATTCAATAAATGATGTATAAATATATTTATCAAAATGTACCACAAAGCTAGAAATTCAATAAATGATGTATAAATATATAATCAAAATGTACCACAAAGCTAGAAATTCAATAAATGATGTATAAATATATTTATCAAAATGTACCACAAAGCTAGAAATTCAATAAATGATGTATAAATATATAATCAAAATGTACCACAAAGCTAGAAATTCAATAAATGATGTATAAATATATTTATCAAAATGTACCACAAAGCTAGAAATTCAATAAATGATGTATAAATATATAATCAAAATGTACCACAAAGCTAGAAATTCAATAAATGATGTATAAATATATTTATCAAAATGTACCACAAAGCTAGAAATTCAATAAATGATGTATAAATATATAATCAAAATGTACCACAAAGCTAGAAATTCAATAAATGATGTATAAATATATTTATCAAAATGTACCACAAAGCTAGAAATTCAATAAATGATGTATAAATATATAATCAAAATGTACCACAAAGCTAGAAATTCAATAAATGATGTATAAATATATTTATCAAAATGTACCACAAAGCTAGAAATTCAATAAATGATGTATAAATATATAATCAAAATGTACCACAAAGCTAGAAATTCAATAAATGATGTATAAATATATTTATCAAAATGTACCACAAAGCTAGAAATTCAATAAATGATGTATAAATATATAATCAAAATGTACCACAAAGCTAGAAATTCAATAAATGATGTATAAATATATTTATCAAAATGTACCACAAAGCTAGAAATTCAATAAATGATGTATAAATATATAATCAAAATGTACCACAAAGCTAGAAATTCAATAAATGATGTATAAATATATTTATCAAAATGTACCACAAAGCTAGAAATTCAATAAATGATGTATAAATATATAATCAAAATGTACCACAAAGCTAGAAATTCAATAAATGATGTATAAATATATAATCAAAATGTACCACAAAGCTAGAAATTCAATAAATGATGTATAAATATATTTATCAAAATGTACCACAAAGCTAGAAATTCAATAAATGATGTATAAATATATAATCAAAATGTACCACAAAGCTAGAAATTCAATAAATGATGTATAAATATATTTATCAAAATGTACCACAAAGCTAGAAATTCAATAAATGATGTATAAATATATAATCAAAATGTACCACAAAGCTAGAAATTCAATAAATGATGTATAAATATATAATCAAAATGTACCACAAAGCTAGAAATTCAATAAATGATGTATAAATATATTTATCAAAATGTACCACAAAGCTAGAAATTCAATAAATGATGTATAAATATATAATCAAAATGTACCACAAAGCTAGAAATTCAATAAATGATGTATAAATATATAATCAAAATGTACCACAAAGCTAGAAATTCAATAAATGATGTATAAATATATTTATCAAAATGTACCACAAAGCTAGAAATTCAATAAATGATGTATAAATATATAATCAAAATGTACCACAAAGCTAGAAATTCAATAAATGATGTATAAATATATTTATCAAAATGTACCACAAAGCTAGAAATTCAATAAATGATATTTTTTTTTATTTTTATTTTATCTATTTATTTCGGGACAACAAACAAGATACAATGGTAAAAGAATATACAATAGTTATAATAAATATGGATGATACATTGCATCTCAATTAAATGTTTTCACATATAGTAGGTAATATATATTTAATCATATTTCGATATACATAAATATATTTATCAAAATGTACCACAAAGCTAGAAATTCAATAAATGATGTATAAATATATGTATCAAAATGTACCACAAAGCTAGAAATTTAATAAATGATATATAAATATATTTAAAAAATTGCCAAAAAGGTATAAAAAACCTACTGTAACGTGATGGGATTTCAAAATCACTAATACGTCGAACTGACGAACTTCACATTGAACTCTAAAAATACAACACATATAAATATTTCGTGTGATTGAGGAACATAAAATTATAAAACTACAGGTGATGTGCTATCACAAACTGGTACCTAGCTATTATTGTCAAATACATATTATTTATTCAAAACATTGTTCGCTTTACAGAAACGACTGTCGGTATATACATAGATACCAGCTGAAACGAAAAAAAAAATGCTGTAGCTATAGTTAATTAGGGCATGCTGATAACGACGTCGGTTCAAGTGTGCTAGGCTAACGCGATAAACGAAGATATCAAACAAATAGGTATGTATAATATAGTTTACTCACACATTATAATAATAATAATAATAATATTACTAAAGTATTTTTAATTACAAAATTGGCGGGAACACGATGTTGGTATAATACGTCATCGAATGTATTTGAATACATTACGAATAACGGGGTCATAGCATTATGTTTGTTTGAGCTAATCAATAATGATTCTTATGATACGAGGTGTTGCAACACATAATACGTAGAGCTGTAGGTATATTATGGACTTTATGTGAATATTTATATAACTTAATGTGTAGAAATAAATAAATAAACGTAAGAAAAAGGTATGGAGGAATCCATTACAATTGGTTAGTTTTGACACTAGGTATTTGAGTTACCGAAATTCACCGCCAGGTGGCAATTCTGCCTCTGAACCACTCACGTTTTGAAATAAACAATAATACAATCGCAATTTGCCACATTCACACCCGTGGTATAAATATTATAATACAGTACATGATGCAACTCGCTCACGCGAGTCGCAGTAATGACTACACACAAACCTATCCAACCTATTTAAACCAAATTGTTGGTAATAAAAACGATCAAAATGGCGTCATAAATTTTTCAAGAAATGAAAATGTATTATTTAAATATTTTGTTTATCGGCCTTTGTGGCTCAGTTGTTTATGTATCTGACTGCTGATCCAAAAGCCCTGGGTTCGATTCCCGGTGGAGACACGGTTTTTTAATTGTGTTTTCAGTCTGGATCTGAGTTTAAGTCTCCAGAATGTGGCAACTTGTTATTGGGTGCGTGTTAAATTAATATTTGACATAATACCTGTTAGTTGCCCGAGAAGTAATGTAAAATAAAAATAAAGTATTATTATTGTAATGCGCTAGTATTCAAGTCTGGTTGTGAATTTCGGAAACTTGAGTAGAGTCTGGAAACCAACCATTTTTATTATGGATTCCTTCATACATTTTTCGCTACTTTATTTTATTTTTTATATTTTTTTAAAGCGTTTCCGCCAAAAGTTTTTAATTTTCCCGTAATATATACGCGTATATCTATCTATCGATATGAAATTTATAACGATCGGCGAGAGACAGGACTTGTAAATAATTAGCGTATCCTTTTTTACAGCATTTTTTTAAAATGACTCCATAGCTATGTTTTGTAGAGAATTAAATCTTTTATGTGCTTAAGAGGGTGACTGCTGCCAACGTACCTATTTTTTCAATCTGAATTTGCATCATTACGACAAAACGAATCATTTTAAAAAAATAACCTAGTTAGTTTGGATACTAATAAAGAAAAATATACCTTAACTTTTTAATTATGTTCTGTATATTATATTAATGTAGGAAAATAATAAGCATACCCGATTTTTGACATTTATCTTAAATTTCTAAAAAACTATAAGGTATAGAGCATTATATTTCTTTATAAATTAAGGAAGATCAAAATATCTGGAAAAATATGATGTAACGTTGCATTAATGCATCAGGTTAAGTAAATAAACCAAAAAAACTTTTATTTCGCAATGGCGCTGAATGGAAAATAAATGTTTTTTAGGTTTATTTACTAAACCTGAAGCATTAATGCAACGTCACATCACATTTTTCTATATATTCTTGTCTTCATTATTTAAAAAAAATATATGTTGAACTACGCTTTATATTTTATTAAAAATATAAGATAAACGTTGAAAATTGGGGTATGCCATTATTTTTCTACAAGAATTTGTACAAAACATTATCAAAAAGTAAAGATATATTTTTCTTTATTAATATCTACCCAAACTATCTAAATTATTTTTTTCTAAACGATTTGATAAGAAATAATGATGGTATATCAAATTGAAAAATAGGTACGTTGGCAGTAGTCTCACCGCAATAAATCAAAGTGAATGACATTTTGACATGATACTTATTTTTTCATTTTCAGTCAGGTTTATTCTTAAAATGCAAAAAATCAACATATTTTGGGTTTATTTATTTATTTATTTATTTATTTAGGGACAAATACAGTCTTAAAATACTAAAATGGAATAATACACTATAAAATAAAAACAAACAGACCAATTACATATGTCCACAGATATTAAATATAAAACATTTCAAACATCATAAATTTAAATATAACTAAGATGTATGTTTGCCAGTGACGGGAAAGGAAAAGGATGGGAAAAGGATTATGACAGTTAAATTGTTATATTTTTGTTACAAACAACAACTCAAAATGTAAATAAAAGTATACAAAAGATAATATTAGAAAAAACAAAAATAACTAATAAAAAAAAAAAAATTCAACATACGAGTTCATGCTATGCACTTATAGAGAGAATTTTTGTATGCGTTATTACTAGCGGTGAATATATCAGAATGTGTGATACTGGCTGAGAGGTTGACATTATAGAAGTTACAAGCCCTTTTGGTAAACTCATAGTTTTAATTTTTTTTTTTTTTTTTTTAATTTCCGATAGTTTTAATCACGTATGAACCTTGTTTAACGCACGCGATAGTCACCCTTACTAACACGTAACTTCATAGTGCTTTAAGCGGAATATATATGTATCATGTTTTCAATCACTAGATTTAGCGTTATATGCCTTCTTGAAATACTAAAAATATTTTTAGTTATAGTTAAAATGCTTAAAATGTATTTTTACCGTAGCGTAATGTTTGTCGTAGATTTAAATTGAAGAATCACAAAACTAAATTTGTAGAATCTTATAATTAACGCAGCGTAACGAAACTTTTTTGATATATTTAAGTAATAAATATGGAAAATTAAAAAAAAAACTCAAATTGTGGAATCACATACTCAATGTGTAGAATTATATATCAAGACCTAAACTAGTGAGATAGTAAAATTTCTAAATTTTTATAATTATTGTCTTAAATTGTATTGAAATATGTATATAAAAATATACATGTGAAAAACTATAAAACTAAATTATATAGAATGACAAAAGATTATGATTTGACAACTTATATTTTAAAAAAAAAATTTCAGTTGGAATCAGAAATGAGGACATTGAGAGCTATTGCAGGCAAAACCCTGAGAGACCGAGTGAGGAACTCCAGAATAAGGGAACTATGTGAGGTTGACGATATCATCAGATGGAGCAGGCAGCGGAGGAGGGACTGGTATGGTCATGTCCAAAGGATGGACAGCACCAGACTTCCTCATATCGTGCTTCACAATCAGCCTCACGGAACCCGCCCTTGCGGTAGACCGCCAAAAAGATGGAGGGATAGCTGGGGGTCCACTTCGCAGAAAGAGCAGGTCTCTTAAAAAACAGACCTGAAGGTCTATTCAAAAGAAGAAGAAGAAGAATCATGTAGTGAGATAATTATTTTTTTTTTATTTAAAAAAATGAATATGTCCTTGTTAAACAAGTACATATACATCTTCCTACGTTCCCTAAAATAAGCATAAATGCTTGTGCTATAGGTGAACGAAATCGGTCGAGGCAGGATTCGAACTCGCGACCACTGGATTACTAGCCCAGCCCGCTAACCGCTCTTATATTATCAATTATCGTGATTTATCGTGTTTATGTCAAAGTTATGAGAACCAATGTGTCCATATTAAATGACGTATAGATAGCAAAATAATCTGCTTACAGCTCAGCCTTCAGTATTTCGTATTATTTGATACCTACGAGCAGTTTCGAAGCGGCTTTTGAGCAAGAAGCGGTCGCTTCAAATGACTCGTTCATGATTTAAAACAATGTGAGGTGTAACAGATAAAATACAAAGTCATAGAATAAAAATATCAATACAAATTATACACAAATGCGGCCCAGGAAAGCTGAGTGAAAAGTGAAACTCGATCCGGCAGATTATACCGTGCTGTGTTGTATTAATTTGTATAGGCGGTGAAAGCTGCTATGCCGGCCGATCAGCGAGCGGCGCACAGAACGCGCACGGTTCACCGCTCGCTGATCGGCCGGCGCAATAGTAACGAACCACAGCACCGCCGCTGACGACGTAACTGGGTCGCGCGGCTAACGGGAAGCGGCGCTGTGCTGGGGCGAACCTTCAACTCGACAGGTCACCGACCCGATGCGAAAATGTACAGAGACGGATCGACAAGAATTTATTAAAAGAGTATTAAAAATAAACTTTGAAAGTAAAATAAACGGATGGCTGTTGATATCGGTCAGGTACTGTGGTGAGTTTTTTCCAACATTATTCCAATCAACTAGTTGCATGTAACACATGAAATCCAACTGTCGATAGCGATAGTATGTATAGTTGAAGAATAAATACCAAACTATATATCCATAAATACAAATTATTGAATTTTTTAAGATATTTTGTTTTCTATACAACACATGTAGGTATGTATGTCAAGATAGGTTAGTATGGAGGTCAGTCCATTTTTCCTACCCAGAATATGAAAACAGCATGATGGTATGTAAGCATGTTTGGAGATTAAGTATCAAACTATTACATATTCTTAAATATTTTGTATAGGCGACTGCCATACAAATTGTATGAAGCGATGTTGTCACTAATTCAATTTTTATAAAAATTGTAAAAAAAATGAGGTGTACTACTATAATGTTAATATTTTTTATAGAAAATTAAATATATTTTTAAAAACTTTGGAAATATAAACAGTTTTAAACACATAAAATTATTATAAAAAAAATGTTTGATAATATCTGAACTTTTTTTTGAAAAAACAAATTTGAGATTTTGTATTTGTCTATATTCATACCCATTTTCAGAGTTCTAGCTTTTATGATTTCTGAGATATATGGAAAAAATGATAACCCTTGACTGATACAAAAATTCAAAATTCTGAGTATAAAAGTTTTGTAAACTATTTATATGTTATGAAATTTTGGGCTCTGTTAATTGAGCGGATCAATATAAGGGGGGGACGAACACACACACAGACACACTAAATGTTCTACTCCGAATTCTGAGTAAATCTGTATATAGAACATATATGCTGCGAAGCCTCTAAGTTGCTGTTTTTTTGACGTTAAAGTTGGAAAATCCGTGAAAAATGTAGACCGTACATACAAATCTTGCGTATCCTGGCTTAAAACTTTGTCGATATGTTAAGAGAACAAAGTTCTCTTGAAAAAAATTGTCATTTTTATGCGAAATTTATATTTGTTAATCTTATCTGTAAACATATTATGAACTAATTATATTTTTTATGCCATCATATTATATTCTTTATTCATAACATTGTTTCCTGATTATTTTCCAAATAAATAAATAAATAAAATATATATAAATTGTGCTCATGGAGGAGTGAGATTTGGCATAGTTAAAGTTCAAATGGAGAAGTAATGCAAAAAACTAAAATGTATACATGTTATAAATACCTACATTAAAATAAATAACAAAATATTTCATGCCAAACCGTAGATTGTTAACTTTCATACCGCCAATGTCAAACACGTAATGTCGAACGCAGTTGTTTTATATAACAAATAAAGATAAATTCAAATACAGATCTTGTCGAAGAAAAATAGATACGTGCTCTAATGTGAAACAATAAAAATGGTAATGGATCACCTAAACCAGCCGATGATAGGTCGTAAGCCCTGTAGGTGCCTGGTTCTATATTCCAACTTCGTATCTACTGAAATGAAAAAAAAATGCCACAAAAATTACATTCTCGGTTTTTTCCCGATGGTTCTCATATGCAATATCATCATCATCATCATCAATGGCTCCACAACCCATTGAGGGCCTTGGCCTCCTACAGCATTCCTCGCCAGCTCCCTCTATCCTGACATGCTCCCCTCCAGTCCCTTACACCAACAGCCTCCACATTCCGCTGCACGCCATCCAGCCATCGGAGCTTGGGTCTACCAACGTTTCGTCTACCTTGTGGCTTTGTGTGCAGTGGCCTTACTCTCCACTGCAAATCCGATCCCAATACGATCCGACTCGCTAAGAACCTACCTTTGTAACGGAGAATGAATGCGGTAGGTAGGTATGTTTTAATAGTAATAGTCGTTTATTTGAATATACGCAGGCGACAGATAGGTAAGATATAGATGAAAATTTGAAATTGGGATCGGATTCGAGTTTCAAGAGTAAGGCTACAGGACCCTTTTTGGCACTCTTTCATCGCCCATTCTTTCCACGTGTCCTGCCCATCGCAGCCTCCCTATTTTAATCACATTTATAATGTTGGGCTCATTATAAATATTGTAGATCTCATCGTTGTATTGTATTCTCCAAGCTCCGTTTACCTATGCAATATCAGATCCGGGTAAATTTATAACGAGGAAATACTATACATCAGTAACTTTTGTCTCAAGTTGTCGTTATTACATTTATTTAGCTAATATTTCAACACGAATGCCTCTGCTATTGGTACAAGTGCTAACCGTGATAATGAAAGCAGATGAAATAGAGAGAGAAAGAGAGAGACATATAGTTTTTCATAATGGTTGGTGCAGGTTGTGAATTGCGATGGGATGTGAACGACAGTGACGGAGATACTTCATTTGCCATTGGTGCTAAACAAATGGTACACGAACTCACAAATAAATAAAAAAATACTTGGGTAATATTTGGGTTCATTCATTTTAAAATGGATTTCCACTCTGTTAAACACAAAAACTGTAGAATCATCAAATAAATCTAATTTGATATTGATAATATCAAATTAGTTTTAATCATCATCAATTTGATAGTATCAAATAAATTCTAATATCATCAAATTGATATCAAATTAGTTTTAATTATTATCAAATTGATGTCATCGAATTAGTTTTGATTGTCATCAAATTGCAATAGCGGAATTCCTTATAGAAGCCGAAAATCTTGGCTTACCTTTGAATATTATGTTAAGAAATTCAAACCCTTATATTTTTATGTCTATTTAATTGAAACCATGATGCAAGATTAAAAATTGAAACGATGTATGTAGAATTTGCAATTGTATGTAGAAACGATGTTTGACAGGGCCACAAATGTAAATATTATATTGGCATGTATTTTAAAATATTTTCATGGCCACTCAAATGAACAACGATGCTAAAAAAACCTTAAATTTTCGAAATTTTCCTATTTTCTTTCAGGGTTTGCCTAGTCCGAAGGTTATAGGCACGTCCTTGTCAAATTGATAATATCAATTTAGTTTTAACTATCATCAAATTGAAAATATCAAATTAGTTTTAATCAGCATTTAATTTATAATATCAAATTAGTTTTAATTATCATCAAATTGATAATATCAAATTAGTTTTAATTATCATCAAATTAGAATATTCCTTTTACATCCTTCCGGTCCTCATTACTGTGATGACTGTATTTTTTTTTATTTTTTAAATGTACCAAATTAACTTCAGTGACTTCACGTTGCTCGGGTTAGTTGGAAGAAATTGGCATAAAACCCGCATTTGTGCATTTGATGTACAAGAAGATTAATAAATAATCTTTCTTTTTGTGTTAATATGGTGGTAATCCATATTGAAATTATCAAATTAAATTTGAAAAAAAAATTACCTAGTATTTCATCACAGATTCGATTGACCATACAAGGCCCTCCTCCGCCGCCTACTCCATCTGATTATTTCATCAACCTCAAATAGTTATCTTATTCTGGTGTTCTTCTCTTGTTTTTTTCAAGGTGTTGCCTGTTATTATTATTACGATGGAGTTCGCGAACTACTTCCACACCGGAGGACTCTTTGGTCCTGTTCATCCCCGACGCAGCCGCAACGTCAGACAACACAATATTCTCCTATCCGCGAGTTCAACCACTACCCTCGAGAGTCCAACCTCAAACGTGGGGCCACCGCTCGGATCGGCAGAGGGGGCAAGCCCCTGGGGCAACCGACCGAGTCGGAGGGGCTTGTCCCCACCCCTCGGTACTCGTGTTGGTGTCCGAAGGTTTCGCGGGCTAACACCGGGGTTCGCGAACTCCATCGTGTTATCATTATTAGTGTCCTCATTTCTTAAGTCCTCAACATTTGAATACTTACTTCTGAGTATGTCTGCTCGTGCCTCCACACCATATGTCACTTATTAGGAAGGCATCACGTAATCCGGCCGATTACAGGTCGTAGGCCCTATAGATGGCTTGAGTTCCTGGTTCTCCTACGGCCGCTTTCTCCAAGGTCCCTCAAAATCGAACATCAGCTAAGTACCCATTCGAAACTTAAATCCGTAAGTGGCTTACTTAATAAATTTGCATTTCACCAACAAATAACAGCCACACTAAGCTAAGGTCAGGATTAGTTTTTGTTATGTTTCCGGTGAACATGAATATGGACTCAAGATAACGTTACTTTAAAAAATATGCAAATAAGAAATACATAATAAACTATAAAAATATCATTAAAATATTCTAACGTGTGAATTTCACGATTTTTACCTTATTTTTACTCTATATATAAATTAATTATAAAAAAGTACTACTTTGATCTCATGAGTACAGGTAATTGCCGCTGGCGCCAACAGATGGCGCTAGCGGCGCTCGCTGTCAGGGTAGCCTTGTTTGTACACCAGTTTTTGTTTTTGAAACATCATGTACAGACAGTTTATTTAGTATTCACACCAATTTAGTTATTTTATTTTAATATTTGTTACTTTTTTTTAATATACAATGCAACTGGCTCATGTCAGCCGCAATTATAACTACAGACAAACCTAACCAATCTATTTTTACCAAACTTTTGTAGGTTTGGTTTAAAAAATCGGTGTACATCCTAGGATATACTCGCTGTCATGGCTGTTTATTCGCTTCGCACTTGTTGAGATTGTTCGACACGGGACGCGCATATTTATCAGAGTATAATATTTAGCAGAGTATAATATTTAGCAGAGTATAATTATGGATAAACCAAGGAAACGTTCTACAAATTTTACCCCCAGTGAAAAAACTAAATTAATTGAATTAGTTTCAAAAAACACGGCAATTACTTCAAAACAAACGGATGGAGCATGTCTATTCAACGATTTCACGAATCCAGCCATCTTCCAAGATGATAATAAACAAAATATAATTTAAATTTTACAAAAAAAAAGATAAATTCAATAATAAAACAACTCTGCGACGAAATCGTAACCCAAATATCTATCTGTCAAACGCGTTAAGTGACGCTTATGACGGTTAATCCACTAGAGACCGCCACTTAAAATTTTATGCGCCGACGTCGCTAAGCGAGGCTAAGATTGTTTGGTGAAATGCAATTTTGCGCTAAGTGGTTCATAAATGTGATTTTTTAAGTTAAGGAGCCTTGGGGAAATCGGGCACTATAATATTACAATTTCGTCTCTATTGACATGTTAAAAAAAATTTGACAAACTTTTTAACATCTCAATAGAGTCGAAGTTGGAATCTTATAGAAGAACCAGGAACTCAAGGCATCTACAGGGCCTACGACCAGTCATCGGCTGGTTTACGTGATCACTTTATACGCTTGCGCAACGTTCACCAATTATCAATGTATTTTTGAAAGTTCTATATATTTGAACTTTAAAAAAAAATATTCGTCCAATAACATATTTTTGTCCTTTTCATACTGCTCTATATTCTGTTGTACTGTTTTGTTTGTTCCGTTTTATCCTGTCCCATCCAGAGACAGACTACTGCGCGAGTTGGCATATCCAAAAATGAGACCTCGCGCTCATGTCCCGACAGTTGGCCACGTGTGTCGGCATTAGGTCGGCCATTAGCAGCCACCGCAACCGGCCGTTGTGTAACTTCAAGTTAGGTAAGAACAGAACAACAGACAGCTAACGGTGCGCTGTTTTCACTTTCTGACTTGAGTCTGTCCGTCTGCCGCACTGTGCCAAGCTGAGCCACGTTGCACCACTTTTCCTGGTTCAAATGTGAGACAGAGAATGGTCTTAATTATTAATAATAATAATATAAAATAATTGGGTTGTGGCCAATGCTACTTAAGGGACATGGCGTGATGGTATATATGTAATTTTACAAACACCCGTCCATTTCTTCTGTGAAAACTTTCAAAATGTTCTCACGGTTCTGGAAATTTTAGGTTTTTGATTTTTTATTCAAAGAATGTATTTTCATCATCATTAGCCATTATTCCTCCTATTGACCTCTCCATACATAGGTCTCCTCTTTCGACCTCCATGCTTCCCTATCCCTCGCCACCCTGTGCTATTGACCTCCTCGTCTCTCGTGGTATGTCGTCAGACCATCCACTTGGTCGTGGTCTTCCGGGGGTTCTACGGCCAGTTCTCGGCCGCTAATCTAGAATACGTTTGTTCCATACATAGATCATCTGCTGGTCTCCTTTAATTCTATTCCTTATTCAAAATGTCCACTTTGGAAGCTATCTTGCATGCAACATCGGTAACCTTAGTTCTTTATAAAAATCCATTCAGGGGAGCTAGTCTGGTCCACTGGCGAAATCAAAACCATCCATGTTTACCCATATCATGAATATAATTATCCTATGGAGTATGATATGGGTAAACATCGATGGTTTTGATTTCGCCGGTGGACCAGACCTGCCACCCAGGTATTGTTTACCTCTCAATTAGAAAAATCCAAATCAAATTATATTTTTTGACAAACTTTACATCATAAAAGAGACGAAGTTGGAACACATATTATAATTATTATTTTTATTTTTTATTTTTGGGCTGTGAGGCACCGGCTTAGAATAGTGCTTCCACTCTTTTCTATTATTGTTTTCGAGTGTCCCGTAAGAGCCGGGTAATCGAAAATACATCAGGCAACAATAACATCTGACATAGTTCAGCAATGAGGTTCACCACCCATTCTGAATGTAGTGCCTTTTTAGGTGTGACGAGACTGGTGTGTGGGTATACACAGATGTGTTGTGCTCCCTTTTATAAGGCAATGCACACCCCCACACCTTTCGCTGGTTACCCCACATTGTGGGATATACCGTGATGGTATGAATGAATGAATGAATGAATTTTTATTTTTAAAATAATGAATATGTCCTTTAAACAAGTACATATACATCCTCATACATTCCCTAAACTAAGCATAAATGCTTGTACTATAGGCGAACGAAATCGGTCGTGGCAGGATTTGAACTCGCGACCACTGGATTACTAACCCAGCGTGCTAACCGCTCTGCCACTACCCATCTAAATATTGTAATAATTCTTATTGGAGTAATAAAGTTTGCAAAAAAATACCATTGACTCCCTGCAAGGGTAAAATATTTAATGTTCATTGTTCAAAAATATTACATTTTCAAACAATCACGGCCTATCCCGCAATGTGGAGTAACCAGAGACAGGTGTGCGTTACCTTATAAAAGGAATTGCGTGCATTCTCACATAATAGTCACATCTCACCTAAAAAGGCACTACATTCAGAATGTGTGGTGAACCTCATTGCTGAACTATTGTGATATGTTATTTTGCCGTTTTTTTTTCAATTATACCCGAAATTTTAATTCAAACAAAAAAAAACCACTACGACCAATCATCAACTGAGCATTCTGCCCAAAAGAGTGAATTACGAAACCAATTGAACTTAAGTCATAGAAGAGGTTCATCGATCGGGGTCACCACTTTGACCTTTCCAACTTTAATCATACTGGCAACACTAAAGCATAGGTATATTTCTAACATCGCATCTAGAGATTTAGCAACTTTCACTATCTAATGTACGTATGTAGAAGTAGTGACTAGGTTGGTGCCACAGACACAGCCGTTCAGTTCTTGTGCAATATCGTCTGGTGTCCAATGACCCTGTATCTTCAAAATATCACCAGCACTTGCATATTTATGTATATCGGCACCAGTCGATTCCACCCACTCGCTATAGACAAGCTCAGAACGAACGGATTCGTTTGAATTTAAGAAATATTAACTCGATACATTATTTTTTGTTTATTAACTAGCTGACCCGGCGAACTTGGTACCACCCAAGAGTCAATGAATGTCGTGTTAACTTTTAGCTTAACTCAATTAAGGATTTTTTTTTCTTAATAACCCTCTTACACCCACGTACCTCAAAGAGAATTTCGCCCACTTATCCTCACATGGTCTTAACAATAGGTCCCAACACAATAGCACACTTACAATAACAATACACCACACATCTACTTATACTTACTCGTTCACAGTTCATGCAGCTCGGATGTGGAATCTATTGCCGGAGAGTATCAGAGATGCCACTAATTTGATACCATTCAAAATGCGTCTCAAGGCACGCTTTTTATCCACATAACCACAAACTTACGTCTCTTTTCCTTTGTCCCTCTATCCTTTTCCCTCTTCTATCCCCCATCCAACAAACATAGTGTCTCTATCTGGTGTATTATTATTTTTTATTTTTTTTTTATATTTATTTTGTGTTTTTGATTTCTTATTATTTTTTTATTTTGTATTCTTTTGTTAATTATTATTCCTTGTATACTTTCTTTGTCAGGAGCTCATCGTTCATTCTCTCCACATGTCCGAACCATCGTAGTGTATTTACTTTCATTCTACTCACAATATGTCTTTCAATCTTACATTCTCGTCTGATGTCCACATTCCTTATTCTATCATAGATCGTTCTACCACACATTCGTCTTAGGGACCTCATTTCCACAGCGTTAATTTTACTTTCATGAAAAGAGTGGAATGAGAGGTCGTGGCCGCCCGAGAAAGAGTTGGCATGATCATATAAATGAGATTTTAAAAGATGGTAATATACCAAGTCAGAATAATAGGAGAGCATGTATGACGCGATGCATGGATGTAAATGAGGCAAAACATGTATGTCAAGATAGAGGTGTCTGGCGTTCGGTCCTCTCTGCCTACCTCAAGAAGGGATACGGCGTGATGGTATGTATGTATGTAATATTATTACTGTAACTGATTGAATTTACTATGGTGGTTGACTGGCAGAAATTGCCTGCGGGCAATAAGTCCGCCACGTTGTTTTATCACAATAAAAGTTTTTAATTATTATTATTATTTTATTATTTAATAAAATGAATACAAAAAAATATTAAGTTCAATAGTTTATAGTTTATTAATACCAAGACCCTGATATTGAAACAAAATGCAGGATAGAAGCGGCCCGTAATATTCTTTTAATAAAATTAAAGAAACTACGCCAAAGGATGATCAAATTCTATGTATGGTTGGTCCTGCTCTACGGTGTTGAGGCATGGACCCTCAAGGTTGGTACCATAAACCACCTGGAAGCGATTGAAATGTGGATTCACCGTAGAATGCTAAAGATATCCAGGCCCGACATGGTGAGCAATGTTGAAGTCTTGCGCAGAGCTAATACTGACAGACAGTTGTTCACGACCGTCAAGCTCCGTAAGACTTGATATTTTGGTCACATAATGAGAGGCGAAAAATACTTGAGATTGAGGGCCGTAGAGGGGTCGGTTTTTAGAAAAATTGTATTCATAAGCTGCAAAAAATCTGTTTTTTATTTCTGCATAACTCGTACGAGAGTTGATAGTTGCATAGTTCATACTGTACATATAGTTGGTTAACAGTATTTGATTCACAACAACAGGCCGTGTGTATAGTTTATTATATTTAAACACACGTCTCATATTATTGCGTTGCGTAAATTTCGCAACACGCAGCAAAGTTCGTTACCCGCAAACATTTGAGTCGCCCGTGGCAAAGAAAAATAGTCAAGAGTTGCGTTAATAAAAAAATAAACCTACATAAATATGTTGTATTTTATACACAATTTGACTAAAGCAATATAAATCTTAAAGAACAGTTATTTTAAATTGATTTAATAACTCAATAGACATGGGATTATAATTTTTAAAGGATAACCGGGAAATCAGGCACCTACAGGGATTACGACCGGTCATCGGATCGATTACGTGATCACTTTTAAGCGCGTGCGCTACGTTCACAGATTATGCCGTTTTGTTGACTTCCCTTATTTATTCGTACATTCTTTCAATCGTCCATTCGTTCATTCTTTCATTCGTCCATTCTTTTATTCGTTCATTATTTCATTCGTCCATTCGTTCATTCTTTTATTCCTTCATTCGTCCATTCGTTCATTATTTTATTCGTTATTCTTTCATTCCTTCATTCGTCCATTCGTTCATTATTTTATTCGTTCATTATTTTATTCGTTCATTCTTTCATTCGTCCATTCTTTTATTAGTTCATTCTTTCATTCATCCATTCGTTCATTATTTTATTCCTTCATTCGTCCATTCGTTCATTATTTTATTCGTTCATTCGTCCATTCGTCCATTCGTTCATTCTTTCATTCTTTCATTCATCCATTCGTTCATTCTTTTATTCCTTCATTCGTCCATTCGTTCATTCTATCATTCGTTCATTCTTTTATTAGTTCATTCATTCTTTCATTCGTTCATTCTATTGTTCATTCTATTGTTCATTCATTCTTTCATTCGTCCATTCGTTCATTTTTTTATTAGTTCATCCTTTCATTCATCCATTCGTTCATTCTTTTATTCCTTCATTCGTTCATTCTTTCATTCGTTCATTCTTTTATTAGTTCATTCATTCTTTTGTTCATTTATTCATCCATTCGTTCATTCTTTTATTTCTTCATTCGTCCATTCGTTCATTATTTTATTCGTTCATTCTTTCATTCGTCCATTCGTTCATTTTTTTATTAGTTTATTCTTTCATTCATCCATTCGTTCATTCTTTTATTCCTTCATTCGTTCATTATTTTATTCGTTCATTCTTTCATTCGTTCATTCTTTTATTAGTTCATTCATTCTTTCATTCGCCCAATCGTTCATTCTTTTGTTCATTCATTCTTTCATTCGTCCATTCGTTCATTCTTTTGTTCATTCATTCTTTCATTATCCATTCGTTCATTCTTTTATTCGTCCATTCATCCATTCGTTCATTCTTTTATTCCTTCATTCGTCCATTCGTTCATTCTTTCATTCGTTCATTCTTTTATTAGTTCATTCATTCTTTCATTCGTTCATTCTATTGTTCATTCATTCTTTCATTCGTCCATTCGTTCATTTTTTTATTAGTTCATCCTTTCATTCATCCATTCGTTCATTCTTTTATTCCTTCATTCGTTCATTCTTTCATTCGTTCATTCTTTTATTAGTTCATTCATTCTTTCATTCGTCCATTCGTTCATTCTTTTGTTCATTTATTCATCCATTCGTTCATTCTTTTATTTCTTCATTCGTCCATTCGTTCATTATTTTATTCGTTCATTCTTTCATTCGTCCATTCGTTCATTTTTTTATTAGTTCATTCTTTCATTCATCCATTCGTTCATTCTTTTATTCCTTCATTCGTTCATTATTTTATTCGTTCATTCTTTCATTCGTTCATTCTTTTATTAGTTCATTCATTCTTTCATTCGCCCAATCGTTCATTCTTTTGTTCATTCATTCTTTCATTCGTCCATTCGTTCATTCTTTTGTTCATTCATTCTTTCATTATCAATTCGTTCATTCTTTTATTCGTCCATTATTTTATTAGTTCATTCTTTCATTCATCCATTCGTTAATTCTTTTATTCGTTCATTCTTTCATTCGTTCATTTTCTCATTCGTTCATTCGTTCGTTAGTTCATTCGTTCTTATTTTGAAAGATATCCGATCAGTGCTTCTCATTTTTTTAACTGTCTAATATTTCAAAGTGACCTCAAGTACAGGAAAATTAAAATGTGATATATTTATTTTCAAATCGCTAAACGGCACATCACTTTCATAAAATAGTATACTTAGAAGAATTATCAAGTTTTCATTTTAAAATATTTAAATAAAAAAAAAACAACAAGCTCATTTCATGAAAATGCTTCCCTAAATTAAACAGAAATGCTTGTGCTATAGGTGAACGAAATCGGTCGTGGCAGGATGATGAGGTATTGCAAAAATATTACCATAGTAAATATCATATACCTATCTTGTAAATTTATGTTGTAATATTGTTTAACAGGACAAAATGTTCAATAAATAAATAAATAATATCACATAGTATATCAAGACGAATTTAATGTCAAGTTTCCCTTTCAAAGGACAGGCACATTATTACGGTGAATGTAAATTTGCAGTTTTTGCTTCACTATATAACTAGTATTAAGTGAACTACAAGTTACGTCACAGCCAATCAGTTACTTTCACTTCAATGACGGAAGAACATCATCACAACAGAAAACTAGCCAGATATAATACATACACACAAACAAACATCCATATAATACATATACACTCATATATTTTATACAAATGGATTTGAAGACCCAACCCTTACGTATGCAAGTCAGGCGTGGACATGGCAGAAGACGCGGGAAATCAGAATAAATGCAGTTGAAATATCTCTCTCTCCAGTCTCAATTCTGCGGATTGGTTTGCAGAAGATGTCTACATCTCAATTTCCACTTCGTTCTATCTTCTGCAGCCTTCTTCAGCTCAGCATATGTGGCGCAGTTCATGTCTTCGCATATCTGGATCAAATATTCCCGTCGTGGACGCCCCCTGTAGTTTGTCCCCTCGACCATTCCTTCCATTATGTCATGTAGGAGACCCTCGTGGCGCAGGATATGACCAATCCAACGAATACGTCTCTCGGAGATGGTTTTGAGTAGGTGCCTCCATTCTTCGACTCTGTTGAGAACCTCGGCAGTTGAAATCGCTGAGGAGAATAATATGTAACAAGACGATGTATGACAGGGTAAGAAATGAGGATGTTAGGAAATAACGTAGAATAAAGAAAGATGTCATCAATTGAATGAAAGTCCACACATTGAGATGGTTTGGGCACCAGGGGGAGAATAAATAACCAACTAGACAGAACAAACAGAAACTGGCCAAAATCTTACCGTCTTACTTAAAAAAGTAAACTATTTACAGTGTCTGGTATTTAGCTTCGCTTGAAAATAACGGAAAGAATTTCAGTATTACAATATATAGAAGTTTCAAAATTGAATTGATAGGGATCTCATTAAAAAGGCATAATTGGTGAACGTTGCGCAAGCGCATAAAGTGATCACGTAAACCAGCCGATGACAGGTCGTAAGCCCTGTAGGTGCCTTGATTTCCCGGTTCTCCTACAATAAATATATTCCAACTTCATTATTATTAGATATGTGTGTGTTTGTGGCAGGAATGTAGTACGTAGGTACACCCTATTTCTATTTTTGTAAATTGATAAATATAATATTGTCTTGTATGCATTTTAAAGTGCATCGCGATCGTGCCGCGTCGGCAGAGTTCGGGCAAGTTCGGCTTCGGCTAGCTCATAGTCAAAGTAGATACTCTGTTCTATAATATGGCGAATTGCTCCAATTCGAGTTCATGAGCCCGCTGAGAGGGTTCACTTGTGACACTCGGTAGCGATATCGAGTGTCGCGAACGGCAACACAAAATTCAACATTAACAAAACGTTATTTAAATCGCTTATGGCTTTTTTACTCTCCGCAACTATGTAGTAATAATTTGATCATTCTAAACGTATTTTTCTCCACTATTTACTAGTGAGGAATTTATTTATTTATTCATTTATTTAATATAAAGAGACACCAACAGAACACTGAACAACACAAACAAAGAAATCATGAAGCAAAAACTCCAGTGCTCCAATAACAGGTATCTCCCGCATGGCTATTGTGTATGCACAATAGCCATGCGGGTAGCCATGTTAGGTAGGTACAATCAACGTTTCCTGAGCATTTAAACTATAACAAAAAAAGACATTAAACTGCACAATTAAAACGATCTGATACAAAAGATCATCCAAAAACTTTATTGGCACCAAACAGCTGAGATCAGACGTGGAAATGTGACATCAGATGAAATACCCATACAGCGAGGAGTACGGCAGGGTTGTATCTTGTCTCCTCTACTTTTCAACTTATACTCTGGTTATGTATTTAAAAGAGCTCTCAACAACACCGAGAGGGGTATAAAAGTCAACGGCGTAGTAATTAATAATATCAGGTACGCCGATGATACTGTATTACTGGCGGATTATATTTCTGATCTCCAGGAACTGTTAAACAATGTCAATATATTTGTTGAACATTTGGGCTTATCTATAAATGTAGCCAAAACAAAGTGGATGACATTTGGTCGATGTGAATATCCTGGTTCTTCCTTGCAATTAATGGGCAAGGTTATAGATAAGGTGGATAAATTTAAGTACCTTGGCAGTATTCTTTCGGAGTCCCTTGACCCGGATATGGAGATCAAGTGCAGAATTGAGGTAGCAAGAACTGCCTTTAATAAAATGAGATCTTTCTTCTGCAACGAAAAGCTCAATATGGACCTGAGACAGCGGATGATGAGATGTTATGTGTGGTCTGTGTTGCTATATGGCTGTGAGACTTGGACATTGAAGGTTAACACCATGAACAGGCTGGAAGCTTTTAAGATGTGGTTGCATCGCAGAATGCTCAAAATCCCTTGGACAGATCTGGTTACGAACTCAGAAGTCTTGAGTCGAGCCAGAACAACCAGGAAACTCTTGTCCACAATAAAGGTCCGCAAGATCACATATCTGGGTCACATAATGAGGCGGGAGAAGTATCACTTGCTCCAATTAATACTGAAGGGCAAGATAGAAGGTCGCCGAGGGACTGGAAGGAGACAGATGTCCTGGCTGCGCAACATAATGGAATGGACCGGCTTCAGGACCGTGGAACAGATATTCCGAGCAGCACAGGACAGAGAGGGATTTGCCAGAGTGATAGCCGACGTCGGGGGTTCCTGACATGGCACCGGAAGAAGAAGAATTAAAACGAAAGTTTATAATACACATATACATATGTATACATTTACATAGGTACAAATGATACACACATATATGTATGTAAGAAAACAAAACTTGAATTAAAAAGATAAAACAAAAAAAGAAAGAAGGAATAATTGAACCGAAACAAAAAAAATAGATCTTGGCCCCATCATATTTTAAGGAATAAAAATAGACAATTCATCAAGGGTCAATTTCTACAAAATTATGTTCGTCAGTAACAGTAGGGACATAATAACAATTCAGGCGCGACACATCAACACTCACCCGTACTCTGCAGGCAGAATGTTTAATGCAGAGGAGTTATTATATCACATATTATTATGTTAGGCGTAGGTATTATTTTTCGTCAATTTCTACAAAATTATGTACGTCAGTAACAGTAGGGACATAATAACAATTCAGGCGCGACACATCAACACTCACCCGTACTCTGCAGGCAGAATGTTTAATGCAGAGGAGTTATTATATCACATATTATTATGTTAGGCGTAGGTATTATTTTTCGTCAATTTCTACAAAATTATGTACGTCAGTAACAGTAGGGACATAATAACAATTCAGGCGCGACACATCAACACTCACCCGTACTCTGCAGGCAGAATGTTTAATGCAGAGGAGTTATTATATCACATATTATTATGTTAGGCGTAGGTATTATTTTTCGTCAATATCTACAAAATTATGTACGTCAGTAACAGTAGGGACATAATAACAATTCAGGCGCGACACATCAACACTCACCCGTACTCTGCAGGCAGAATGTTTAATGCAGAGGAGTTATTATATCACATATTATTATGTTAAGCGTGGGTATTATTTTTCGTCAATTTCTACAAAATTATGTACGTCAGTAACAGTAGGGACATAATAACAATTCAGGCGCGACACATCAACACTCACCCGTACTCTGCAGGCAGAATGTTTAATGCAGAGGAGTTATTATATCACATATTATTATGTTAAGCGTGGGTATTATTTTTCGTGAATTTCTACAAAATTATGTACGTCAGTAACAGTAGGGACATAATAACAATTCAGGCGCGACACATCAACACTCACCCGTACTCTGCAGGCAGAATGTTTAATGCAGAGGAGTTATTATATCACATATTATTATGTTAGGCGTAGGTATTATTTTTCGTCAATATCTACAAAATTATGTACGTCAGTAACAGTAGGGACATAATAACAATTCAGGCGCGACACATCAACACTCACCCGTACTCTGCAGGCAGAATGTTTAATGCAGAGGAGTTATTATATCACATATTATTATGTTAAGCGTGGGTATTATTTTTCGTCAATTTCTACAAAATTATGTACGTCAGTAACAGTAGGGACATAATAACAATTCAGGCGCGACACATCAACACTCACCCGTACTCTGCAGGCAGAATGTTTAATGCAGAGGAGTTATTATATCACATATTATTATGTTAGGCGTAGGTATTATTTTTCGTCAATATCTACAAAATTATGTACGTCAGTAACAGTAGGGACATAATAACAATTCAGGCGCGACACATCAACACTCACCCGTACTCTGCAGGCAGAATGTTTAATGCAGAGGAGTTATTATATCACATATTATTATGTTAAGCGTGGGTATTATTTTTCGTCAATTTCTACAAAATTATGTACGTCAGTAACAGTAGGGACATAATAACAATTCAGGCGCGACACATCAACACTCACCCGTACTCTGCAGGCAGAATGTTTAATGCAGAGGAGTTATTATATCACATATTATTATGTTAAGCGTGGGTATTATTTTTCGTCAATATCTACAAAATTATGTACGTCAGTAACAGTAGGGACATAATAACAATTCAGGCGCGACACATCAACACTCACCCGTACTCTGCAGGCAGAATGTTTAATGCAGAGGAGTTATTATATCACATATTATTATGTTAGGCGTAGGTATTATTTTTCGTCAATATCTACAAAATTATGTACGTCAGTAACAGTAGGGACATAATAACAATTCAGGCGCGACACATCAACACTCACCCGTACTCTGCAGGCAGAATGTTTAATGCAGAGGAGTTATTATATCACATATTATTATGTTAGGCGTAGGTATTATTTTTCGTCAATATCTACAAAATTATGTACGTCAGTAACAGTAGGGACATAATAACAATTCAGGCGCGACACATCAACACTCACCCGTACTCTGCAGGCAGAATGTTTAATGCAGAGGAGTTATTATATCACATATTATTATGTTAGGCATAGGTATTATTTTTCGTCAATTTCTCAACACGATCATACATTCATACCATCACGGTACAGCGACAGGTGTGCATTACCCCATAAAAGAAAGCACGACACGAGCGTGTACCACAAAACACCAGTATTCTCTCAGCTAAAAAGGCATAACATTAAGAATGGTTGGTGAACCTCATTGCTTAATTATTAATTTATTTATTTTAAACATTTTATTTTATTTTATTTATATTCAGGAAACAAACAGCGTTACAAAGTTTATGGTATGGACAATAAAGTTATAACAATTATGCCAATAATGTGTTTCCACATATGTAAGTAAAAAACAATAAGTATATAAGTTTATACAAAAATTTATAAAGAATATGTAGGAGAGAGTTGGGAATAGAGAGGAAAGATAGAGTGCAGATGGAGAGGGATATATATATATGAATTTTTAATGATTGATAAGTTTTGATTTGATAACATTTTGTACACATTACATAAAAAGTGCACAATGAAGACGCGCTTATTGCATTATGGCAATATTTGCCAACCAACCATATTCATTTGGTAAGGTAAATTGTGTTTATGACATGTACCAATTTATGTGAGTAAAATAATATAATTACATATATTTATTGAAACATAAAACAATAAACGGAGAGGACAGGAAGGTACCTAACCTAACCAACTGAGTCACGAAGGCCTACAGTGGATTGTAGAATTGAAAAGAGTGATTTGATTTTTATTTAACCCTTAATTGCATCGTGTAGCATATCTGCTACATAGTGGAATTTGGCGGTAATTTCGTATTAAAAATGAAGATCTTACGTTTGCATGGTGTGTCTAATTAGATACAAAGCTGTTTTATAATAATGGTTCACAAAAAGGGCAGTTATCGCTGAAATACTAACCTAAAATTTATTTTCGATCGATCTGTCAGTTCAGTGAATTGTCACATGTTGTGATTTGAATTTTAGCCATCTTTTATTCGATTTTGCTGATGAAAAAAATATTCTGCGATTACTATGTAAGTATTTTATTGTTTGAAAGATAATTTGTAGATAATATTAGTTTTATCACATAGAAATATCAGTTTTAATCATTGTATCATATTTGCTACACCATGCAGTGGTGGTTCCTTTTTGTTCAGTATATATTTTATATAGAGTGTATTCAATTTTAAACCAATGTTGTATCAAATCATTCTCGATTTTAAAATTTGTGTAATATTTGCATTTTAGAATGTCTCATCTACAAAAAGATATTCACAAACCTCTCACAGAAAAAAAAATTATTGGAAATAGTGGCCACCTTCGAAAATAGCGAAGATGAATATGATTATTCTTCTGATTTGGAGAATGATATTGAAATTCAATCGCATGTATCAGACGACGACTTGGAGGAAAACAATCCAGAAAGTTCTGAAAATGCATCACCCCAAGGAACAGAGAGTCAATCTATAATTATTATTAACGAACACATAAAAAATCTTCAAAATTCAAAATCAAAATTCAGAAAACTTCCCGTGGTAGTTCAGAAGAATATGTTGCTTGCATTGACGGAGTTGATGTTAGCAATGTAGGATGGTTTGAAAACAAAGTTGTCAGTTTATTATAAACAAAAACTGGGGAGCTTCCCAAAGATAAAATTAAAAGATTTGATAGAAAAAATCAAACAAAATATTGAGATAAGCCGTCCCAAAATTATAAAAGAATATAATGAACATATGGGCGGAGTGGATATATTGGACAGCCACATCGGGAGGTATCGAACCCAACTAAAATAAAAAAATGGTATTTCAGAATATTTACTCACTTGCTAGACGTTACTGCAATTAACGCATGGTTGCTTTACCGTCGAAAATATATTGAAATAGTAATAGCATCTAAAATGACTTTATGGGAATTCAGATTGTAAATTTCCAAATGTCTATGTCGCATGGGAATTGTTCGTCCTGATAAAAGAGGAAGACCACGCAATCTGGATAAAGAAATAGAAATTAAACGGCATAAGGGTCCTACAGTTCATGTTCCTCCAATGGACATATACGGACTGATCATTTGAGTCATTGGCAAATATGTAGACTCCCAGGGTGTAAAGGGTTTTCCTTTATTAAATGCAGTAAATGTGGTGTCGTTCTATGTTTAAATAAAAATAACAATCGTTTTGTTGAATTTCACAAATAAATGTTAAAAATGTTTTTATTCTATTTTGACCCACTGTACCTTCCCATTGGTAAGACGGTTGCATGATGTAGCATATTTGCTACAACTTTATTTTCTCGCCATTTTTCATATTAATTTTTATCAATTTTTTTTTAAATATTTTTTCATATATTTACGACATAAAATCAACCTAAAAATAATTATATTTGAAAAAAATATTAATTCATGCAATTAAGGGTTAAAGTAATTTGTAATGGAATTCTACCAAGTACCTTAATAATCTCTCATCAATTCACTATAAAACTAGTGGGTAGTGGCTAACACTAAACTCCTCACTACCAAGTCACTCCACAAAGTATAAAATTTTTGTATGGAAAATATGCAGAATTTTCATGAAATGTGTTTTGTTAAATTATTTTTGATTTAAATATTTTACTATGAAAACTTGATTAATCTTCAATGCCATTTTATGAAATTAATGAGCCTTTTACGAAATTAAAATAAAAATATCAAATATCAAGTTTCCTGAGCTTGGGGTCACTTTGAAATATTTGACAGTTAAAAAATTGACAAGCACTAATCAGATAAAAATAATTTAACAAAATCATTTCGTGGAAAAACTGAAAGTGAGTGAGAAGCATAGCGTTGGCCACAACCCACTCGTTTTTTTTATTAATCTCAATGGAATCCAATAGGACTTGATACTTAATGAGTGGTGGCAGAGCGGTTAGCGCGCTGGGTTTGTAATCCAGTGGTCGCGAATTCGTATTCCGCCACGACCGATTTCGTTCACCTATAGCACAAGCATTTATGCTTAATTAATTAACTTAAATAAAGCACAACTTTGTGTGCACAAAGTTGCGTTTTATTTAATATAATTAATTGTAATATGATACCACAAATATAGAATAATAATAGTATAGAATACTCTTTAGCCTGCAGTAAACGCGACTGCTTTATGTTCACTAATTTGGTCAACATTTTACTACGAGCATTCAGTAATCATTTGGCCGTCTGCGTGATACGTTCTCCAAAAAGGGAATTTTTTAACTGATTGCAAAATTATTTACACAGTCATAACAAGTAGTACTATAGGAACAATGTCTACCAGCAGAGTCATAAATATATTGACACGAGCCGGCCAATAAAACGGCTTCACATTTTCAGCGAGGTATTGTATGGGAATATGAGTATTCTTTAGTTTTATTATTATTCTATGACCTTCTTCTTCTTATTCAATGGCTCTACAGCCCATATCGAGCCTTGGCCTCCAGCAACTTCCTCCTCCAACCTCTCCTGTCACCTGCTGCAACCCTCCAATTTGGCACATTCAGAAGCTGGGATGCGTCCCTCCCAATATCATCTTCCCATCGCAGCCTCGGTCTCCCGAACTTTCTTTTGCCACCTGGGTGCCCCTCTAAGACTCTTTCGGGTACCCGTGATGATGGCACTCTCTGAACATGCCCGGCCCATCTTAGCTTGCTTAGTCTTATATGTTCAGACAGTTTGGGTGCTTTGTAGATTATTCTATGACCACAAAGTAAAAAACAATCGTTTATCGATGGTTTATGTTTAATTTAAAGAATGTGCGAGGATGTACATGTACTAGTTACAAGGACATATTCATTATTTTAAAAAAAATAAATATCTGATTCGGTCAATAATTTAGAACAATCTCTCGCGCCACAAATGTCACAATTGTAGATATTCAGTGTAAGCCCACCTCATAGTTGAACTTTGCTGTACACTTCAACTGTGCACCACACTATTTCTCCAATCCTTCATTCCCACTATGTTCCGAGCCAATGTTACACTCGATCAATGTTAGAAACGCGAACGTTACTATATGTGTATATTATGAAATACAAATTCTATCTCTTATTCTCTTCGTAAAATAACCTCAACAATATTATTGACAAAGGAAAATTGAATTTTAAATATTATTCATACTTACGATTTGAGCGATTCTGGCAGCATATTACCTATATTTATTTATTTAATCAAAATTACGGCGTAATAGCCTTTTAAACATTCAAATAAAACAGTATTTAAAAATAATAATACATACAAAAAGAGATTACTTAAATACTAAAAAATAGAAATTATATATAAATAATAATAAACGAATAACAGTAATATGTATTTAAAAAAAGTAATGTAAAATTGCAGATTATAAATATAAAATAAGAAATTAAAAATCATGAATAAAAAAAATAAAAAAGAATCGTGGCCTTCGTGGTTCAGTTGGTTGGGTATCTGACTGCTGATCCAAAGGTCCCGGGTTCGATTCCCGGTGGAGACACAGTTTTTAATTGTGTTTTCAGTCTGGATCTGTGAGACGATTAATATCGTAAGTCTCCAGAATGTGGTAACTTGTTATTCGGTGCGTTTTAAATTAATATTTGACATAGTACCTGTTAGTTGCCCGAGAAGCCATATTAAATAAATCCCATACAAATGCCATATACCTTGGCCATACGAGATGTACACAAATATGCACAATAAATTAATGTATAAAATACGAAAAAATATTGTAAAATTAGAGATATTTTTTTACACAAGAAGAATAGTGATTTTTTACTCCTCACTAACCCAAGAGGATATAGTGGGGAGTAATGATTTCGCAATTTTTAAGGGTATTTTTTTTTGCAGATTATCAACTAGTATCATGCTGAGATTGTATTCTGAAAGTTTCATCACAATGTATCTGTGTGTGTGCTATGTGCTATGTACGGCGTGTTCATTTTACTTTATCGATTATAGACTAAAGTACTCATTCGATTCTATTCAAATTTTGCAAATATGTATATCTAATACTCGATTACATCCCATTAGATTTTGAACGATATATGAATAGTGCTTCTCAATTTTTTTAACTGTTAAATATTTCAAAGTGACCCCAAGCTCAGGAAAATTAAAGTATGAATTTTTTATTTTCAAATTCGTAAAAAGGCACATCACATTCATAAAATGGCATTGTAGAATTATCATGTTTTCTTAATAAAATATTTAAATAAAAAATAATTTAACAAACTCATTTCATGAAAATGCTGAAAATTTTCTATACAAAATTTGAATACTTTATAGAATGACTTGTTAGTGAGGAGTTTAGCGTTGGCCACAACCCACTCGTTTATGTATAGCTTCTTGGGCAACTAATAATTATTACTATGTCAAATATTAATTTAACACGCACCCAATAACAAGTTGCCACATTCTGGAGACTTACGATATTAATCGTCTCACAGATCCAGACTGAAAACACAATTTAAGACTGTGTCTCCACCGGGAATCGGACCCGGGACCTTTGGATCAGCAGTCAGTAAGCCACGAAGGACGACTGAGTGATTAAAATAGTATAAAACTCAGCAGGTTATTTTCATATTCTCTTTCGATTGAAGTAAAAATCTACTTCATTGGCTCTGTAGTTTTTTAGTTACTCACAGTAAAAAAATAAAAAAGGGTTTTACTAAAACTAATTTTAAGTATTAAGTAAATTCATATTCCAAAAACCACACGCTATGTAAACTGTTCATTATTTTAAAGAAGTATCTGTTGAGGGTACTGGGAAAAAGATTTTCAAAATTCACTATTTACTGTACTATTAGACTCTCAAGTTCATTAAAATGTTTAAATTACTAGTTGCATGTAACACATGAGATCCAACTGTCGATAGCGATAGTATGTATAGTTGAAGAAGAAGCACCAAACTATAAACCCATAAATCCAAATTATTGAATATTTTAAGATATTTTGTTTTCTATACAACACACGTACTTTGGAAATACATATAAGCAGTAAAAAAATATTTTTCTTAATAAAATTTTTTGATGGTATCTGGATTTTTTTTGAAAAAACAAATTTGAGATTTTATATTTGTCTATATTCATACCAATTTTCAGCGTTCTAGCTTTTATGTTTTCTGAGATATATGGAAAAATAAAGTAAAAATTCAAAAGTTGATAACCCCTGACTGAAACAAAAATTCAAAATTCTGAGTATAAAAGTTTTGTAGGCCAATAACTGTTTATATATTCTGAAATTTTGGGCTCTGTAAATTGAGCGGATCAAAAGTTATAAGGGGGGGGGACACTGACACACAGACACACGAAATGTTCTACTCCGAATTCTGAGTAAATCCGTATAATATATAACATTTTTTGACTTCAAAGTTGGAAAAACCGTGAAAAATATAAACTCTACATACTAATCTCGCGTATCCTGGCTTGAAACACTGTCGATATGTTAAGAGAACAAAGTTCTCTTGAACAAATCGACAGTTGGAATACAAAAAAAAAATGCACGTATAAAAGAGTCATGATTGATTGTCAATTGTAAGTGAAAAAAACACGTTATTTCATTTAAGTCAAAGAGAAGAAGTTTTTTTGTATAAAGGATTATAATGTGTGAAGATAATATGTAATTTTCGCACGACAACTTCCCTGTCATAAAGATGTAATGAAATTTCGCGATGCATGAACTAGAAGAACATAATCGTATAGATGACAGTATGAAGATTAATGACATACAATTAAGACAGGGCCTCGTTGAGATATGACACAAGAATAGCTCTGCACCGAGGAATCATTTATAATAATTTATTTGAGTGATTTTTTTCACACTTTTTTGAAAATGCAACATTATTTTGTGTGAAAATATTATTTCATGTAGTTTATTTGTGTATTATGCGTGCGCTGTGTAGTTGGAAAATAAAATGTGTAAATTGAAATGATATTAAATCTAATGTTGATCATTCGTGTCACTTCTGTTGGGAGGCAATGGAAAAAAAATACTAAAAGATAATATTTTAAAACTTTCGTTTGATTCCGTTTTCGAATTTTGAAAATAGAACAACCAAGTTTCGTTTCGAAAAAAATCGTTCCAAATTAAAAAATAAGTAAAAAAAGTCTATAACTGAATTCCACGGTTTATTTAGACTACAACCGGTTAGGTTATAATATTATACCGGTTAGGTATAATCGTATTTTATTTTTAATATATATTAATAATTCTAAGAAATTTTAATGGAATTACATCAAGAACTAGCGATCAATAAATAAATCTAATTAATAAATAAGTATCAACTAAATAATTTATTTATTTATTTTATTAAAAGGGTACATCGACAGACATCCAGCTTACAATTTTCATATAAAGAAAATAATATTGGATATTATTATGAATGCTGGACGTCCAATTATGGATGCACACAAAATTACATGAGCTCATATTCAATCACACACGTAATTTACACAAGTATGAGTTACATAAATTAGATAAAATTCGGTTACAAAAGTTAAGTAAAAAAAGAAGAAGAAAAAAATAGTTACATAATTTAAGAAATAAAAATAAGTTATAGAAGTTACACAAGTTACATAAATAGAAGTAAAAAATAGGTACATAAGAATATATAAGTTAAAGAAAAGACAATTTCAAACAAATTGCAATCAAATAGCGTATATAAATAACACTGAGACCTTCTTAAAACAACACGCGCAAGTTAACTTTTTTCTTAAAAACAGAGAGCGAATCCGCGTCACACGTAAAGATCAGGACACTCCCTTGTCATATCGTTATACTGTCTACACATTCTTGGTATGGGACTGTAATACATAAAGCTGGTCCGAAGCATAATATTAATATGAAAGGTGTTGGAGAATCTCAGCGATCTTCTTGGAATATTAAGTTGTATGCCTTGTAAAAGTCAATATCGCAATATTATTCTCAAAATATTATTGTACTTTTTGTGACATGTCAGGTTTCCCCGACGTTAGCTACCATCCTGGCATGAGCATCCCTGCCTTGAGCCAACCGGAACAGATCCTCCATCCCGTGGACCGTACCCTGATATTTCTTAGGCATCTCTGGACATCTGTCTCCTACCAACGCCGCGCCTACCCTCGATTTTTCCTTCCCTCCAAATAATAGAGTGATAAAAAGGGCTCTGTTCGACCTACTACCGGCTCTGTTCGACACACAGAATACATAAGGAAGTTGTGAGTAATATTTCTTACAGACAATAATAACAATATATAAGTACGTATTATAAATAAAACGTTGAATGAGTGAAGTAGACTTTAATACATGATTCTTGAATACCGTATAGATAATATATATTATAATGTTCTACCTCAACTGACTATCGTGTTGTTACGCAACTTTTACAACGATGGATGGTGAAAGTGATTCGCAAACACAAAGATATAATAAATAACTAACTACTTGCGTGAATGTAACAAGTATTAATAATGTAAACATACACATACAAGTAATATGGAATCCTTTTCTGATGACATACACCCCCGGCCTTACCCCAGACATTCCTTTATATCAATTCCCCTACTCCCGAAGAATGCCAATCTCCTGTTCGTTCAATCTCGTAAACTGCTATACAGATTGCCTGTTGAAAGGCGCAACATCAATATATTACAGAAGGAGTACATAATAAATTCCTGAAACATTTGGATTACAGTGGCATATTATAACTCTCCAAATACCGGAAATCTGCTAAACACCATAATATTTATGAACTCGTAAACAGACGAACAATTATAGACATGATGTACCTTAACAAAATTATTCACAACCTTACTTACTTTCTAAATTAAACTTTCACTGTCCATCGCGCAATTTCAGATCTCAATTTTTATTCTATGTCGACCGATGTTACACAAACTACTCACAAAACAATTACATAAGACGGAATTGCTTTAACTGCAATACGTACTTTAAACATTTCGATATAATACATAAATCACAAGCAGTTTTCAAAAACATATACATATATTACAACAATTCGATAAAAAGTATATATCACAATCACACTCAACCATAATCTATCTCGCATACATACATACAATATAACACATATCTACATAATACCATAAAAAACATATATTTACACTTATATAATAATTATGTTGCATATAATATTATATTATTTGTCATTATATATGATTTTTTTGTTTTTAATCTTATGTGAAAACATATTATTGGGATGCAATAAACTAATCATATTTTTTATATTATCATATTGTTTTCTTTACTTATAACATTGTATCCTGATTCTTTTCCAAATAAATAAATTAAAAATTAGCATTAGAGATAATATTATTAGATGGGTGGTAGAAGAGCGGTCAGCGCGCTGGGTTAGTAATCCAGTGGTCGCGAGTTCGAATCCTGCCACAACCGATTTCTTTCACCTATAACACAATCATTTGCTTAATTTAGGGAATGTATGAGGATGTATATGTAAGTACTAATTCCAAGGACATATTCATTTTCATTAAAAAAGAATATGGGAGCATATTATAAACCCATGATTGACGTATTTGAAATGTGGTGTTGGCGTCGCATGTTGAGGATTCCGTGGACTGCAAGAAGAACAAATGACTCGGTCCTTAAAGAGCTCAAGATAAAAGAAAGATTGTCTACAGTATGCAGCCGCCGGAAAACACATCGCCAGAAAAAAGTATTATCACAGGAAGTGTACCAGGCAAAAGAAGTAGAGGCAGATCTGCTGCGCGATGGTGTGACCAAATTAAGTAGATGACTGGGAACGACCTTTATTCGGCGGTGCGAGCTGCGGAGGGCAGAGAGGACTGGAGGCGACTAGTTCTGTCCATTAGCGGCCCCATAGATCGCGACCCTCAGCATTGAGGAAACGAAGAAGAAGAAACCCAAACACCCCAATTTAAAATCAAATATATGTTAAACTGTGTTTCTAAAAATACCATAAGTATTTTCAACATTTCTCTAGTAAATGTTTGTGACATAGTTTTAAAATTTAGCATACATTCCCGAAAAAAACATTTAAAATATCATTATTTAAAACATATCGGACGTCCTAAAACAGGTTCACCTAGTTGGACAATATAAAAATACCTAATACACAATTTTATGTTCATATTTTAATTATGTATCCTCATGGAGCACTTTTGCTAGTACCAGCTTACTTTAAACCTTTAATAGAAACCTAGCATTAAATTTACGATAAAGGTACTATCACTGTAATCTTGAAATTATTTTGTTGTTATAGGTACTTAACGCTGTATTAAGTATAATATAATTGAGTATTATTGCCAAATAAATAAATAAATTACTCCATAACTTTACATCGTCGTGAAATAAATATTTTATGTGCTTAAAGAGTGCATAAAATTGTGTTTAACAATCTTTTTTTTTCATTTCAAGTTTGTCAAGTTTGTTCTTAAAATGCAAAAATACAACAAATTTTTGGTTTCTGATAATTTAAATCACGTATAAACCTTTTTCAACGCACCCTTACTAACACGTAACTTCATAGTGCATTAGGCGGTTTTAATATATCATGTTTTCAGTCACTAAATTTAGCGTTTTTTGCCCTGTAATAATTTATCAAGTGTTTGTAATCTTTATTAAGGGGGGGACTGCTGCCAACGTACCTATTTTTCAATTCGATATACCATCATTATTTCTTATCAAATCGTTTTGAAAAAAATAATTTAGATTATAATAATTTTCGCGCTAGGTTGGGAATTGGATTTTAATGTTAATTTATTTATTTACAGAAGGGTGCTCCGGTCTAGAAAGGCACTAGGTGATAACCTGTCGCCTGTTCCCCAAATCCAACGCGAAATGATGTCGCGTGTGTACTCGATCCTGCCGTGCGTAACTCGGTAATTAGTTGCAAGCTAATTAAAGAACGTTACACAGCAGAATGAGGTACCCACGCCACACCATAAAACATTTATAAATTTATCATATGAAATATAAATTAATTGATATTACAGACAGGTATTAAAATAGTTTGAATTTGACTTACGTGTTTATTTGATAGTTTGACTCTAATTATAATTCAAGATTGGTATATACTTCAATAATTGACTATTAAATAATTTAAATAAAATAGATCGATGAATGCGCGGAATCGAAATGTGAGTCGAGCAGAGTGACGATCTACCGCTGGCCTTGGTTAAACTGAACGACGGGAACGCGATGTGCAGGATCTTAAATAGCCGGCTGACGTCCCCCTTCTCCTTGAAGTGGGTGGTCAACTCGGCTGGTTGCACCCGCTACATCACCCCCCTGCCAGCTGGATAGCGCCACCCTGGTCCGTTCCTCAGCATTTCCTCTGATTGTCTGTAACAATGACATGTGTTTTTTTTTAAATACAAAAAAATTTTATATTGGTTACCTGAAATGGCATTACATATATATATATATAGCAGTTTATTTTACTAATAAAAATTTAGAGGTCATATATTTATCATGTTCTTATTTCTATACTTATACATTTCTAAAAAAAAAAATATTGTTTATATTAACTTGTTCAATGTACTTTTTTATATGTACTGTAATTTGAACAAGAAGATAAAATTACAATTAAATTTACATTTCTATACAGCATTTTCTTAGTATACAGCATTTTCTTATTATACAGCATTTTCTTATTATACAGCATTTTCTTATTTTGATTTGGTCAAGTTGGAATTTTATAAGATTTTATATTCAAATATTAGTTGCATATTGACCAAATTTTTCATCTATATTGAATACATATTACAATTACACAAAATTAAAAATAGAAATTATTCAGGTTATAAAAATGATTAAAAATTACTCAGCTTAGAAATATTTGTAGCTGGTGAATCGCTCCGGGAAATATACTCGTCTTCCGGCTCTAGTGGTTGTATGTGGTTGCCGTTCTGGGGTGGCATCTGGAGTGTCATCTGAAGTGTCATCTGAAGTGTCATCTGGCGTAGTGGCTTGGTGCGTCTGTGGCGTGGACGTCCATCTCTGTTCTGTAGAGGTGGTGTGTCTACTGCTTGGTTCTACGCCGTAGTCTGTGTTCTCGTTCAGGAAGAATGCTGGTTTGAGTCTGTCCAATGATACTTGTTTGTTTTTACCATTAATTGTGATGGTAGCCGTTTTGTCATCCTTCTTTATTAACAAGTATGGTCCGTCATATGGTTTTTGTAGAGGTCGTCTCACAGCATCATGTCTTAAGAAGACATATTTGGTGTTTGCCATTTGTTTGTGCACAAATGTTTTTTTTCTCCCGTGATTTGCTATTGGGATAGGTCGGATTTCTGACATTGTTTGCTGTAGTTTATGTCCATAGGTGTTTTGCTCCTCAGGTGGTCCATCTTCGAAGAAGTCTCCGGGGAGTCTGAGGGTTGTTCCGTATGTCATCTCTGCTGGTGTATAGTCTGACCCCTCCTTGATTACGGTTCGTAGTCCTAGGAGTGTCAGTGGTAATGTCGTCGACCATGATATGTTTCCTGCGGCCATTAGTGATGTTTTTAATGAGCGGTGCCAACGTTCGATCATCCCATTCGATTGTGGGTGGTATGCAGTCGTTCTGTTATGTATTATTCCGAGCTTATTCATCAGTTTATTGAATAGTGAGCTTTCGAATTGGCGGCCTTGATCGGTCGTGATTGAATTCGGGACGCCAAATCTTGCTATCCAATTATACATGAGAGCGTCTGCAACGGTTTCTGCAGACATGTCTTTTAATGGGATCGCTTCGGGCCATCTTGTGTAGCGATCAATTATCGTCAGCAGGTATATGTAGTCTCTGGATGGAGTTAGCGGCCCCACCAGGTCTATGTGTATATTCTTGAACCTTCCATCTGCTGGTTTGTATTGTTTCAAAGGTGTTACAGTGTGGCGATGAATTTTCGAAGTTTGGCATTCGATGCAGTTGTTCACAACATTTTTTACTGTTTTGTCAATGTTGGGCCAAATATATTTATGTTTTAATAACTTTGCTGTTGTTTTTACTCCGGGGTGACTTAATTTATGTACTGATAGTATTACTTCTTCTCGCATTGTGATTGGTACATATGGTCGTAACGTGTTGGTTGAGATGTCACACCATAACATTTTGTTAGTGTTAGGTATTGAGATTTTCTTTAGTGATAGAGATGAATTTTCCTGCATTTTCTTGAGCTCTTTGTCTGTGAGTTGTTCTCTTGCCATTTTAATATAGTCGATGTTTGATGTTATTTCTATCTCTTCGATTCTTGATAGAGTATCTGCGACTATGTTTTCTTCGCCTGATATGTGTTTGATGCGCGTGGTGAATTGACTTATATAATCCAGCTGTCTTTCTTGTCTAGGAGAGTTGAGCTTGATTTTATTAAAGGCGAAAATTAACGGTTTGTGGTCGGTGATTATTACAAAGTTTCTTCCTTCTATTTGTGGTCTGAAATATTTAATCGCCTCGTAGATGGCGGTGAGTTCTCGGTCATACGTACTGTACTTTTCTTGTGCGCTATTAAATTTTCTGGAGAAAAATGATATAGGTTGCCAGCTGTTATCCGTTTTTTGTTGAAGTGCTGCGCCCATGGCGTGATCTGATGCGTCGACCATTATTGCTATCTCTGCCGAGGAGTTTATGTGTACGAGTAGTGCGGCTTGTGTCAAATCTTGCTTACATTTGTCGAACGCTTTTTTTAATTCAGTTGTCCATTGTAGTTTTCTTTTATCATTTTTGGTGTACCCTTTTAATTGGTCGAATAATATTTTTTGCGTTTCGGCTGCGTTTGGCAAAAATTTTCTATAAAAATTTAGCATGCCCATGAAACGTCGGAGTCCTTTTGCGTCCTTTGGGGGTTCAATTTTTATTATTGCTTCCACTTTTTCTGGTATTGGTGTACTTCCGTTTTTGTTGATTCGGTAACCCAAAAAGTGTACTTCTTCTACGCCGAATTTGCATTTATCCTGGTTGATAATTAATCCGTTTTCGGATAATCTTTCGAAAAGTTTGTCGAGATGCTTCTCATGCTCGTTTATGTTTCTGGAGGCGACCAGAATGTCATCAATGTACGTGAAGACGTATTCTAGGTCCCTTGTTATGTTATGTAGATGTCGTTGAAATGTTTGTGCGGCGTTGGACAGTCCTGGTGGCATTTTCGTGAATTCATACAGTCCAAATGGTGTTAGTAGGGCGGTTTTTTGGATGTCTTCTTCTTCCATGTTTATTTGGTTATATGCTCTTGAGAGGTCTATTTTAGTGAATATTTTTGCATCGTGTAGTTTATGTGAGAAGTCTTGAAGTTGTGGAATCGGGTACTTGTCCGGTTTTGTTATTGAATTTAGGCGTCGGTAATCTCCACACATTCTATAATTTCCATCTGGCTTTTTTACCATATGCAAAGGGCTTGACCAATTGCTTTTCGAAGGGCGACATATTCCCTGTTCGATCATATATGCGAATTCCTTTTTTGCTATTTCTAATTGTAATGGGTTGAGCCTTCTCATTTTGGTTGTGACGGGTGGTCCTCTGGTTTGAATGTGATGAGTAATATTTGTTTTTGATCCTTTTTGTGCCATATCTGCTCTTGTTAAACTTGGGTATTTTCGTATAATTTTTTGGAATTTTGATGTTGACTGTACTGTTGCTATGTCTATAACACTTGTTCTATAGACGGTTCCTTTGCTTGTCAACCCTGTTTTTTTATCAATGAGTAATTTTCTTTTTAAGTCCACCAATATATCATAATTGGTTAAGAAATCTGCCCCTATGATCGGCTTGGTTACGTCGGCGACTATAAATTTCCATTTGTGATTCCGGCGTAATCCGAGATTTAAGTTGATAATTCGGTGTCCATATGAAGGTATTATTGTTCCATTTGCTGCGTAAATAGGAGTGATGATACTGTCTGTAGCGATGGTTGCCTTGTCGTTTTTTAGGTATCTTGGTATGATGCTTATTTCGGCTCCTGTGTCGATAAGGTATTGCACGCCCGTGATTATATCTGGTAGAAAGAGACGATGCTTCATTTGCGACGGTGTTGTCTCACACACCTGTCGCATTTTTAGTTTTCCGGATGGTTATAGGTGCAAGGCTGTCGACAGTATTTTGCTTGACTTCCATATTTTTGATGTGGTATACATATATCCAGCGGCTTGACGTTATCGTTATTATTATTACACATTTGCTGATAGTTATTATTATTATTATTATTTGACATTTGTTGGAAGTTATTGTTATTATAATTGTATTTAAAATTGCGTTTGTTTTGCCGATTATAATTATTATTATATTTTTGATATCTATTTGGGCTTGTGGATCTTGATCTTGAATGGTCGCGTTGATTATTTCTGTAGGATGGTCTTGATTGCCTCTGTTGAATTTCAAGTCCCATTATTTTGTCGGTTAGCATTTGTATTTGTTGCTGCATTGTACAAAGTAGGTTTACTGTGCTTTGGTCGCTTGTTGCTGTGTTGCTCAATGAAGAAGTTGATGGTAGGTTTACTGCTTGAACGTCAGTTCTACTGTTGACTTCCATTATTCTGTCTGCTGTTGTGGCTAGTACTGTGACGTCATCTGTATTAATGGCTGAAATTATTTCTTGTATACGATGAGGTAGTCGTTCTATCCATAATCTTGTAATTAACGTGTTGTTATTTAATGTTGGTCCAGCTAGGCTTTTCATCCTTCGCAATAGTTCTGATGGTGTCTTGTCTCCTAATTGTATTCCATGGAGTAATTGCGTGAGTCTTCTCTCTTCAGACTCTTGTAGACGGTTCAGAAGTGTGAGTTTGAGGTTTTTGTATTTATCCATACTTGGCGGAAATTGTATGACGTCAGCGACGCATGACATGGTTTCTGGATCTAATGCGGCTAATACATGATTATATTTGGATTCATCCTTAGTTATTCTTGCGTTTGAAAATTGGGCTTCTATGGTGAAAAACCATAATTGTATCTGATGTCTCCATACGCTTGGCAATTTGATGTTTGTTGAATAAATTTCGGTTGCTTGGTCTTGTGACGATTGTTCTGTATTTTCTTTGTCCATGATGTTCATTTTATCGTATAACATTTGATGTGAGTTATATTCTTCAAGTTGTATTACAGTTTATAAATATAAATAAAAATAAAAAAAAATATTATAACTATTTTTTTTAAGAAAATAAAAAATAAAAATATTTTTATAGTTGTTTTAAACTAAAATATAATTTTTTGTGTTTTATTTATTATGATATTATCAGTATATTATAATTGAAGTTGCTTTGTTTTAATTGTATGAATTGTAAATTGTAAATATTTTTAGAGTTTATTTTTGTTCGATGCTTATAAGGTCTCTTGTTTGTGGACGTTCCTATACGTATATATGTTTGTTGTTATTGTGATTAGGTAACTATATTTAAAAAAAATTTAAAAAAATAATTTATTTTTTATTTAATATATTCAGCGTAAAGTATTTAAATGCTTTGTTTTTAAATAGGATATAATTTTTCATTAAATTTAAATGTATATTTGATTTAATAATTTAAAATGAATAAATGTTTAAACGTTTTTAATCTGAAATAAAAGTACAAGTTATGTATATATTATCAATGAGATATATTATATTACGTTTCGCTGGCTAACAAATGTTGGTGGCGAATAGTCCTAGATTCATGCGTGATTCGTCGCGGTGTTAGATTTTGGTATTTCGTTTTTACGCCTGCGTACCCGGTATTGTCTCGGTGTACAATGTCGCGGAGTGGAATATATTTTTCGATGATGTTTACTTGATATTTCTATAGATTATTAAATTATGTTATGATTTCGTATTTAATATTCGTTTTTTTATACTTTTGTTAATATGACTGCGTTCGTACTTTATTATTATTCGATATAATATTTCTATTTTATTTTAAAATAAATATTTTTGTTACATTTACATTTATTATCTTTCTTATTTTTTGTTTCAAATGTGCACGGCACTGTACGCTCAATGGAATATGATTATTGTATGTACTTCGAATATATTTAATGTTTCGTTTCGAGCTTCGATTTCGTGATTTTTTTCGTGGAGAATATTTTTATTATTATTACCTCGGTTACATATTTTAAATTTACACTATAGGATTCTACCTATTTCATAAGTAGGTATCAGATAATGTATTCCGATTGATGTTCGGGAAGATATTATTATTGTAATTTTTTACAGGATATTTTTTTGGATATTTTTTTTACTACCGCACAATAATATTAAAAATAATATTTTTGGTTAATTTTGTTACATGTTTTTATTATCGCGATAAAAATGTGCGCGTCATGGTAAACAAGTTTTTTTGTGACATTTTTTAGACAATAATTTTATTTTACATTCCGTGTAACATTTATGCGTTATTTTTAAGCAATAATACTAAAATTTATTTACCTACGTATTTACTTTACAGGTTAATAATTTGTCTTGTAGGTATTTAAAAATAAGGATTTGACGTGAATTTTTAGATAGATATTTTATTTTTATTTCTGCAATGATTTTATGTTACTGCAAATGAATTTACTTTGGCTTTTTTAAATAATAAAATGTGGTTTTTACTTATCTTTTTATGCGTGCTGTTTTTGCGCATAATACATGCTTCTTTAGGTTCTTTATTTTTATATTTTTATCTTTTTTAAATCTCCTTTAGTTTTTTTTGGTATTCCTTCCGTTATTTTACCTCCGTTTGGTAGTTTTTTTTGGTCCGTTTTAGCGTAGTATTAGCTCATGAAAAAAAAATAAATACACATTATTATATATTTTTACAATTAACATAGGGAAATATTTTTCAATTTTTGGTAGGTATTTATTTAGCATATATTTATTCAATACCAGTTTCGATATTTTAGTTTTGAATACAACAATATAACTAATTATAATACTTATAATTACGTTATAAATGTGTTTTTTTTAATGGTTTATAACAATTAGGGATAACATACTATTACTGCGTATGTTTTACTGCGTAGGGTTCAGTCTAACCAGGTCCAATAACCGAAATAATTATTATTCAATAAAATTTTAATCTCTGTCGTATGAGTTTAGAATGTGCAAAGTGACTAGATAATTGTTATTGAACGAATATTATAATTTGTTCCTGATAACAGATTATCGTTTGTTACACAAAAAAAATTATTATCACAAATTAAAAATCGACAAAATTGCAACAGAGCTGGGGCTTTACCAGTTTTACACACTATCTTACAAATATTATCTTTACACAACAAATATACCTGTTCTGCACGCTCGGTGGTCACCAGTTTTCGCGCTAGGTTGGGAATTGGATTTTAATGTTAATTTATTTATTTACAGAAGGGTGCTCCGGTCTAGAAAGGCACTAGGTGATAACCTGTCGCCTGTTCCCCAAATCCAACGCGAAATGATGTCGCGTGTGTACTCGATCCTGCCGTGCGTAACTCGGTAATTAGTTGCAAGCTAATTAAAGAACGTTACACAGCAGAATGAGGTACCCACGCCACACCATAAAACATTTATAAATTTATCATATGAAATATAAATTAATTGATATTACAGACAGGTATTAAAATAGTTTGAATTTGACTTACGTGTTTATTTGATAGTTTGACTCTAATTATAATTCAAGATTGGTATATACTTCAATAATTGACTATTAAATAATTTAAATAAAATAGATCGATGAATGCGCGGAATCGAAATGTGAGTCGAGCAGAGTGACGATCTACCGCTGGCCTTGGTTAAACTGAACGACGGGAACGCGATGTGCAGGATCTTAAATAGCCGGCTGACGTCCCCCTTCTCCTTGAAGTGGGTGGTCAACTCGGCTGGTTGCACCCGCTACAGTTTGGATATTAATAAACAAAAATATACCTTAACTTTTTGATAATATTCTGTAAAAATTGTTGTAGAAAAATAATGGCATACCCCGATTTTCAACATTTATCATATATTTTTAATAAACTATAAGGCGTAGAGTAATATATTTTTTTTTAATAAAATAAGATAAAAATATCTAGAAAAATATGATGTGACGTTGCATTAATGCTTCAGGTTTAGTAAATAAACCTAAAAAACATTTATTTTCCATTCAGCGCCATTGCGTAATAAAAGTTTATTTGGTTTATTTACTTAACCTGATGCGTTAATGCAACGTCATATCATATTTTTCCAGGTATTTTGTTCTTCTTTAATTTATAAAAAAAAAAATTGCTCTATACCTTATATTTTTTTAGAAATTTAAGATAAATGTCTAAAATCGGGGTATGCTTATTATTTCCTACAAGAATATGTACAGAACATAATCAAAAAGTTAAGGTATATTTCTCTTTATTAATATCCAAACAAACTAGGTTATTTTTTTCAAAATGATTCGTTTAGTAATAATGATGGTAAGTATATCAAATTGAAAAAATAGGTACGTTGGCAGCAGTCACCCTCTTAAATAAATACATTTTTATTTAATCGGTTGATTGTAAACGATTTTCTAATCCTACGTCAACAATGCCAAAAAATAGAAACTGTTAAAATTCATCTCGAAGCAGCGCTTTCAGAGGGCGTTGAACTCACCGTTATTCGACGGCTTATCCTTGACCCAAGTACAGAGACGTGAAAGCCGATTGCAGCGACACAGCGGAGGACACTGCAACTAAACGAACAATACTCGATGTCATACAGCGACGAGGTGTGCTGCGCCTACCTGGGCCGAGTAATAATAAATTATCAAATGCAGTGAAAGTTCGAATCGCGAAAAGGCGCTGGCGTCGCCATCTATCGGCGGAAAGCGACACTTCGGGAATGTTCAGCCGCGCGTCATAATTGTTTGTCGAGCGGCCGTTAGATGGCGAAAATACACCGTTATTCCGCATTCGCGGGTAAATGTTATTATGAATGAATCGTTATCATCATGCGATGGAGTAAACTATATTTTTACAATACGGAAAATATCGTGCATGGCATTATTTCGATAATATATTTTTAGACACAATGGTTGATATTTATAAATATTTCTTATGAATTGTCAACCAATTATGTTCCTTTACACATTTTTTGAGAAATTTGGAATTATTAAATACTTACTTTTCATGTAAAATTAGTTTTAATAAAACCACTTTTTTTATTAGTTTTAAAAATTAAATTTTATTTATTTTTTTATTTTTAATCTTCTTGTACATATAATTAGTACACTGGCGGGCTTATTGCCTAATGGCAATCTTCCAACCAACCAGAGTAAATGTTAATATACAAAACAATATGTACTATGGCAATAAGTTAATCACATTACAAAATAATTTAATATATCAGAAGAAAAGTAAAAAAAAAAAACCAAAAAAAAACAAAGAATATATATAGCATATAAGAAGAAATCATAGCAATGATAGGAAGATACAATAATAATAATAAACACTTTCTTGCACCCTGCGCAAGTGGCGAGACCTGATCGTTTCATTTCTGATGCTGTCGCTCAGGGATCTTCCAGCAATGGAACGCAGGGTCTTCATTTCAGCCACTCTAAGACAACTTATTGTTCTGTTGGAGTCAGATCTTACTTCTTTCGCATATGTCATAATAGGGTGGACACACGCCTAGTATATTTTGACATTGCTGGTGGTAAGCATGACATGCGTTTATTTCTCCATACAGTATTTCGTAAGCAATGAGGGATAATATTGAATCATTAAACGGCGCTATACTAAACACTATTATTATTATATAGTTTCATTTATTAATTAATCTTTTTGTACTTAATATAAACGAATCAAATATTTTTAAAGGTTACATATACGCAAATATTGGATTTTTCTAGTTCTTCATTAATATTTATTTATTTATTTATCAAGGAAACATACAGTTTTATAAATATATTATAATGGTACAAAACAATAATCAAATAAACCAGCAAAGTTTCCGTAAATGGTTTACAATAAGATACTTTATGAAGAAAAAGAATATTAGTTATAGCAAGAGGAAGAATAAACAAGATTGAAATAAAACATAAAAAAAATAGTAAAATAAATAACCAGTTAACCAGTCGATAAAAAAAAGAAAAAAAAACAGGTAATTCGTACCCACATATAAGTTAAAAAGTTTTCTTTTCACACAACATTAAAAATAATTTAGTTTTCTTAATATTCCAACTTCGTCTCTATTGAGATGTAAAAAAAAAATATCAAAATAATATAAGCACACTGGTGGGCTTATATTGGAGGAGGCCAGGGCCCACATAGGGCTGTAGCGCCAATGATGATGGTGGGCTTATTGCCATTAAGCAATTTCTTCCAACCAACCAGATTACAAAGTATGACAAAATTGTGTAGGTATGTACATCAACAAAAAAACGAAAGCAAAGAAAATATATATTTTATTTTTATTTTTATTTTAATTTTTATTTTATTCATTCATTCATTCATACCATCACGGCATATCCCACAATGTGGGGTAACCAGCGAAGTGTCCGGGTGTACATTGCCTTATAAAAGGGAGAACAACACATCTATGTATACCCACACACCAGTCTCGTTTCACCAATAAAGGCACTACATTCAATAAGGCATTATTTTATATTACTTCTCGGGCAACTAACAGGTACTATGTCAAATATTAATTTAACACGCACACAAATTACAAGTTGCCACATTCTGGAGACTTACGATATTAATCGTCTCACAGATCCAGACTGAAAACACAATTGAAAACTGTGTCTCCGCCGGGAATCGAACCCGGGACCCTTGGATCAGCAGTCAGATACCTAAACAACTGAGCCACGAAGGCCGACAATATTAATATATATATTCAAAATTCTACGTAGCTTTATGAACATTTCACTATTAAAAATGGTGTACTACGCTCTGTGCCAGAGTATTATCAGTTATGCAATTAGTGCCTGGGGTGGTGCTGCGCGTACATTACTGGATCCACTAATTAAATCACAAAAATTTGTGGTAAGAGTTATCAACAAAAAGCCTTTTAGGTATTGTTCTGAAGAACTTTTTAAGCAATTCAAAGTATTGGATGTGAGGCAGCTTTATACCAGATCAATATTAATTATATTTCTAAAAAACAAACCTCCTCAAAAATACTCCATCTTCAATAACACAAGAGGTAAAATATCGGGTAACTACTTGGTGCCAAAAATGAATACTAAATTTGGGCAAAGATTTTTTGTATTTACTGCACCTCGAATTTATAATAAACTGCCATCGGACCTTAAAGGGTTAACTCAATTCAAAGCCCGTGGTACCAAGTGGCTACTCGATGTGGGTAGAACCCAAAATGAAAGTAACGTTGCAACAATAATTTCTTAACTAATTATTTTTTGTTGTCTGTTTATATTGTGTTTATTTTTATTTATTTCACTTTTAAAACTGTATTTTTTAATTTAAAATATGTAATTATTCCTAATGTTTATTTTTATAGATTTCTTATTCTTTTGTTTTTTGCTGTAATGTAATAATTTCACAAATGTACAGGTGGCTGCTTCAGAACAGATTTATTCTAGTGAGGCGGCTATCTTATATTAAAATAATGTATATGTTTATATGATCATAAATAAATAAATAAATAAATATTACACTAACCCTACGTCCTACGTAGGCGATTCAAAGCGAACGCGATTGCGAAGCGATGCGGTGCGGATACAAGCGAATTCAATGCGATGCGGTGCGACGCGGCGGCTCTGTCCTACGTGTGCGCGAATCGTTCCCTCTGCCGCCAGCTACTGTCATGGATGTACGTATATAAAATACTCAAGAAGTATGTACGGCAGAGAAGTGAAACTAATATTGTGTACTTAGAGAGGCATATTTATGGGGGATATCACGATTTTTATGAAGAATTACGTGATCTTGAATTAATAAATGAGACTGAATTTACATCTTTCCGGGAAACATATCAAAATTTGACATTCGTGCAAGCGAGAGAAAACTTTGTGTGTTTTGAACAACATCCTATTGTAAAATAGCAATAATAAATAAATGTGTATACTTGTAGTCCCATTTATTTTTGCCAAATCTTAAAATTCGCGGTTCGATAATAATTTGTCCCATAATATGGGACGTTCATGGACAGAAATTAAAATTTCTGTTTCTGACATGTCAAAAAACAATGGCGCCGCTATCAATTCGCGCGAAAATATCAAACCAACTGATCGCGTTTGCTTCGCATCGCGCCGCGCCGCATCGAAACCAACTCGCGGTCGGTAACGTAGGACACTACCATTGTTAGGGGCAACCAGTGTACCATTAGACAAATTGACTTTTTTTTTCTTAATATTTTTTTATCTCCGACATACTTCATTAAAGTTAGAATATTTTTTATTTTTTTATTAAAGAATTTATTTGTTTATCATTTAGGTATTTTTAAAATATTCATATTGTTGTAGGTTTTTAGTAAAACGTTTTTTTCCGTGACCTTGCATTTTGTCTAAAGGTACACGCATGCAATGTACCTTTAGACAGTGAAGGTTGTACCTATAGACACCAAGTGTACCTTTAGACACTATAACTATTTTATATGAAGGACTACAAAATATACGTTTGCACAACGTTTATTAAATTTTTATTAAATACTACAACATAAAATTATGTAAGACATTAAAAATACAGGTACCTAAGTTACATGTAATTCTTTCGTACTAGGTCTAACATCTCAATAGAATCAATAGATTCATCAGAGATAGTTTTATTGGAGAGTACGAAACAATTATGGCACATAAATGAATCCTTGTCTTCAGCTTCTGGTATGTGTTCTTTGTGCTTCGTCGGTATACATCTTTCATGATAATAATGTATTACATGAATAACAGAACAGTGCTTCTTTTTTATTTAAATATTTTTTACATGTTTTACATACCACAATACTTATATCTTGAAGTATCTTAACTTTATTGGGATTATGGTATAATCGGCTTGTTCCTGGCATGTTGTTTGATTCTTTGACCAGCTGAGCTTACTTTCGTTTTTAATTTATGTTTAGGTAGGGTGATTTTTTTCTGACCGTTGTTTTCTTTTAGTTTTTTGTTTGCAAGAATTTCTTGCTTCTCTGGTGTATCAGTGAGGATTTTGGTTCTACCCTTCTTCCTTCCTCGTGTACCTTTTCTCTCAATTGCCTTAGGAAATGGAATAAAAATGTCTGGCAAAATTGTGGACATATTTTTAGTATCATTCTATCTTAATAGCTTTAACAGGATTACATTTATTTTTTTCACATAGTGAAAAATTGTGCATCTATTTATTTGAAAAAATTCTGCAGCTTTTCTTATGGAACTCCCATTCAATACTTCATTCACAGCTTCTTCAAGTGTTTCGCGGCCGACCGCACAGTTGGTAAGCCGTTTGGTTTCTGTGCGGGCGTCCTGGGTTTGATTCCCAACAGAAAAGAAATGTATTTAAATTTATTTCTCAAGCAAATATTGCTTCTCTGGGCTGGAAACATTGGTTAGTTGAAAGAAATTGCCATACGGCAATAAACTCGCCACTTGCGCATACTTATATTACCTATTATTGTTAAAATAGTGATCAAATGTGTAAACAAATGTTTTCATGTAAGATATCATGTACCTTTAGACATGTCTAAAGGTACACTCCTCAGGCTGTCTAAAGGTACAAAATGACAACACTTTTAAGTTTTCAATGATAATGTTTATTTTGAGTTTATAACGCATCAAAATAACTTGTTTTTGTTTAAATTATAGTATACATTGTGTAAATAAGTAATTATTTCATTATAATATGTTACAATACAGTTCTAAAACATCGTTAAAATATGAGAAATACTTACTTTTTTGGTGAAAAATATTCATTTTATGTTGACGACCCGAATTAAACAACTGTCACTTTAAAAATTTGGCAGGGTTACCATATTGCAAAAAGGTTCACGAATATATTAAATTCATAGATTTAAGTCATCCAGTATTTTTAAAGTAGCAAGTGTCTAATGGTACATGTGTCTAAAGGTACACGGGTTGCCCCTACCGACTGTTTGTTATTTTCGCGCCGCGCCGCGCCGCTTCGCATTCGCTTTGAATCGCCTACGTAGGACGTCGCGTTAGACAGCAATTAAATCGAAAAAAAAATGAAAATACTTATTATTAATATTAATAAATTGGGATCAGGTGTTCAAGGATATTTTAGGTTCATTTTTAGTTTTGTCTTGAAAATACAAAGTGAGTTAGTTAGACGACGCAATATCCGGACTTAGGCAATTCCATAATCTTGCTGATTGTACTTCGAACGACGAGCTGAGATATTATGTATTATGGATAGGGATGGATAGTGTTGTACGTTCAGCAGATCGAAGTGGAAGTCCATGATTGGATAAATAAATGAATTTGTTCTCGAGGTACTGTAGCAGGTTTGGATTAGAGAGAATACTGTACAACATTAGTGATAAAATGTGTTTTAATGTCAAACAGATAAAAGTTCTATTAGAAAATGAAGAAGAGAGATTTTAGAGTGCTTTATATTCAGTAAAGTACATACATACATACTTACGTTATTCTATAAATACATTTAAATTAATTATCGATGAAGTTTTTATTTGGTAGAATTCCATTATATGTTATATCTATAATAAAAAGTAAAGACTTTTTGATTCTACATTAATTTAATTGAGCGCGATAGGCCTATTTCGCCTTGTTAGGGCATAAGCTAGTTAATGCCCTAACAAGGCGAAATAGGCCTATCGCGCTCAATTAAATTAATGTAGAATCAAAAAGTCTTTACTTTTTATTATAGATATAACATTTAAATTAATTGGAACCCAGATACAATATATAGGTACCTTTTCAGTACACAGTCCAGACAACACAATGCATGTTGGGATAGGTTCTGCAAAATGCAGGCGGCCATTGTGGGTGGATAGGGGATGAAATATGGGGGTTGAAATGCAACTGAACTAACACTAGCACATAGCACCCCCCCCCCTCCCCTTACATCCAGTACTTAGAATAGTGTTGGTGCAGAATGCACCACACAGTCATATATCCAATACTGCAACGTTTACTTTACGTTGTATGAGTGGATGAGAAAACATACAAACATACAAACAAACAAACACACACACACATACATATTTTTATTAATATGAACCAACACACATTAATGCATTATTACAATTAAAATAAGAATGTCTTTTAAAATAATAATTAAAAGGTTATTCCCCTTTTTTTGTAAAAACCATCTCACTTGGCTTAGCCTATTTCGAGGTGGAAGATAATTAAGACGCATTATATCCTTTAGAATATAATATTAAAACTTTTACTCTGCGTAGCCCACGTTATATTTCAAGTTAATTGCCGATATCTATACTATGCCAAATAACATTGATTAAACATTCTTTTTTTTCAAAAAATGATTAAATTAGGATGAAAACGAGAGAAAGAAGAAATCAGATAGATATTTACTTAACAAAGAAGGTACTTTTTATGTATTTGCTCGAGAATTAATACATAATACAAAAGAAAATTATAATACAAAATAGTACACAAAATATAAATATTAATGCAATGTACAAAAGAAAACTACAATACAAAAGAAAATTATATTACAAAATACAAAATATTGTACAAAAGAAAATTATAGTACAAAATAAAATTATAATACGAATACATAATATTGGAACAAAATATTAAAGAACACTGTAATACAAAATATTACTAGTTGCATGTAACACATGAGATCCAACTGTCGATAGCGATAGAATGTATAGTTGAAGTACCAAACTATAATCCCATAAATACAAATTATTTAATATTTTAAGATATTGTATTATCTATACAACACATGTACCTACATAATATGTATGTATGTCAAGATTGGATAGTATGGAGGTCAGTCCTTTGATCCTACCCAGAATATGAAAACAGAATGATGGTATGTATGTATGTTTGGAGATTAGTATCAAACAATTGAGTCTTCTTAGATATTGTGTGTAGGCGATTGCCATAAAAATTGTATGAAGCAATGTCGTCACTAAATTCAATTTTTATAAAAATTATTAAAAAAAATTGAGATGTGCTAATGCAATGTTAATATTTTTTATAGAAAATTAAATTATCTAGTTGGGGTGTTTCGGCTTTTCTTGATATTTTTAAAAAATTTGGAAATATAGGCAGTTAAACTCATAAATTTATCATAAAAAAAATATTTTTCTTAATAAAAAATGTTTGAGAAACTCTGGATTTTTTTAAAAAAAACTTATTTGAGATTTTGTATTTGTCTATGTTTATACCAAATTTCAGCGATCTAGCTTTTATGGTTTCTGAGATATATGGAAAAATAAAGTAATAATTCAAAAGTTGATAACCCCTGACTCAAACAAAAATTCGAAATTCTGAGTATAAAAGTTTTGTAAGCCTATAACTTTTTATATATTCTGAAATTTTGAGCTCTGTAAATTGAGCGGATCAAAAGTTATAAGGGGGGGACGGACACACACACACAGACACACACACGCACACACAGACACACACACACACACAGACACACGAAATGTTCTACTCCGCATTCTGAGTAAATCCGTGTATGGAACATATATGCTGCGAAGCCTCTAAGTTGGTGTTTTTTGACTTCAAAGTTGGAAAAGCCGTGAAAAAAGTAGACCTCTCCATACAATTCTCGCGTATTCTGGCTTGAAACATTGTCGATATGTTAAGAGAACAAAGTTCTCCTGAACAAATCGACAGTTGGAATACAAAATAAAATGAATTTACAAATACAAATGTAAAGCAAAATATTACTAGTTGCATGTAACACATGAGATCCAACTGTCGATAGCGATAGTATGTATAGTTGAAGAATATGTACCAAACTATAAACCCATAGATACAAATTATTGAATATTTTCAGATATTTTGTTTTCTATACAACATATGTAGGTATGTATGTCAAGATAGGATAGTATGGAGGAAGATCCTTTTTCCTACCCAGAATATGCAAATAGCATGATGGTATGTATGTATGTTTGGAGTCGAAGTATCAAACTATTAAGTCTTCTTACATATTGTGTATAGGCGACTGCCATACAAAATGTATGAAGCGATGTCGTCACTAAATTCAATTTTTAAAAAAATTGTTAAAAAAAAATTGAGATCTTCTACTACATTGCTAATATTTTTTATAGAGAATTAAATTATCTAGTTGGGGTGTTTCGGCTTTTTTCGATAATTGTAAAAGTTTTGGAAATATAGGCAGTTAAACTCATAAATTTATCATAAAAAAAATATTTTTCTTAATAAAAAATGTTTGAGAAACCCTGGAATTTTTTTGAAAAAACTAATTTGAGATTTTGTATTTGTCTATGTTTGTACCAATTTTCAGCGTTCTAGCGTTTATGGTTTCTGAGATATATGGAAAAATAAAATAAAAATTCAAAAGTTGATAACCCCTGACTGAAACAAAAATTCAAAATTCCGAGTATAAAAGTTTTGTAGGCCTATAACTTTTTATATATTCTGAAATTTTGAGCTCTGTAAATTGAGCGGATCAAAAGTTATAAGGGGGGGACGGACACACACACACAGACACACACACGCACACACAGACACACACACACACACAGACACACGAAATGTTCTACTCCGCATTCTGAGTAAATCCGTGTATGGAACATATATGCTGCGAAGCCTCTAAGTTGGTGTTTTTTGACTTCAAAGTTGGAAAAGCCGTGAAAAAAGTAGACCTCTCCATACAATTCTCGCGTATTCTGGCTTGAAACATTGTCGATATGTTAAGAGAACAAAGTTCTCCTGAACAAATCGACAGTTGGAATACAAAATAAAATGAATTTACAAATACAAATGTAAAGCAAAATATTACTAGTTGCATGTAACACATGAGATCCAACTGTCGATAGCGATAGTATGTATAGTTGAAGAATATGTACCAAACTATAAACCCATAGATACAAATTATTGAATATTTTCAGATATTTTGTTTTCTATACAACATATGTAGGTATGTATGTCAAGATAGGATAGTATGGAGGAAGATCCTTTTTCCTACCCAGAATATGCAAATAGCATGATGGTATGTATGTATGTTTGGAGTCGAAGTATCAAACTATTAAGTCTTCTTACATATTGTGTATAGGCGACTGCCATACAAAATGTATGAAGCGATGTCGTCACTAAATTCAATTTTTAAAAAAATTGTTAAAAAAAAATTGAGATCTTCTACTACATTGCTAATATTTTTTATAGAGAATTAAATTATCTAGTTGGGGTGTTTCGGCTTTTTTCGATAATTGTAAAAGTTTTGGAAATATAGGCAGTTAAACTCATAAATTTATCATAAAAAAAATATTTTTCTTAATAAAAAATGTTTGAGAAACCCTGGAATTTTTTTGAAAAAACTAATTTGAGATTTTGTATTTGTCTATGTTTGTACCAATTTTCAGCGTTCTAGCGTTTATGGTTTCTGAGATATATGGAAAAATAAAATAAAAATTCAAAAGTTGATAACCCCTGACTGAAACAAAAATTCAAAATTCCGAGTATAAAAGTTTTGTAGGCCTATAACTTTTTATATATTCTGAAATTTTGAGCTCTGTAAATTGAGCGGATCAAAAGTTATAAGGGGGGGACGGACACACACACACAGACACACACACGCACACACAGACACACACACACACACAGACACACGAAATGTTCTACTCCGCATTCTGAGTAAATCCGTGTATGGAACATATATGCTGCGAAGCCTCTAAGTTGGTGTTTTTTGACTTCAAAGTTGGAAAAGCCGTGAAAAAAGTAGACCTCTCCATACAATTCTCGCGTATTCTGGCTTGAAACATTGTCGATATGTTAAGAGAACAAAGTTCTCCTGAACAAATCGACAGTTGGAATACAAAATAAAATGAATTTACAAATACAAATGTAAAGCAAAATATTACTAGTTGCATGTAACACATGAGATCCAACTGTCGATAGCGATAGTATGTATAGTTGAAGAATATGTACCAAACTATAAACCCATAGATACAAATTATTGAATATTTTCAGATATTTTGTTTTCTACACAACATATGTAGGTATGTATGTCAAGATAGGATAGTATGGAGGAAGATCCTTTTTCCTACCCAGAATATGCAAATAGCATGATGGTATGTATGTATGTTTGGAGTCGAAGTATCAAACTATTAAGTCTTCTTACATATTGTGTATAGGCGATTTTTTTTATGATAAATTTATCATAAAAAAAATATTTTTCTTAATAAAAATGTTTGAGAAACCCTGGAATTTTTTTGAAAAAACTAATTTGAGATTTTGTATTTGTCTATGTTTGTACCAATTTTCAGCGTTCTAGCGTTTATGGTTTCTGAGATATATGGAAAAATAAAATAAAAATTCAAAAGTTGATAACCCCTGACTGAAACAAAAATTCAAAATTCCGAGTATAAAAGTTTTGTAGGCCTGTAACTGTTTATATATTCTGAAATTTCAGGCTCTGTTTATTGAGCGGATCAAAAGTTATAAGGGGGGGACGGACACACAGACACACACACAGACACACACACACACAGACACACACACAGACACACACACACACAGACACACGAAATGTTCTACTCCGAATTCTGAGTAAATCCGTGTATGGAACATATATGCTGCGAAGCCTCTAAGTTGGTGTTTTTTGACTTCAAAGTTGGAAAAGCCGTGAAAAAAGTAGACCTCTCCATACAATTCTCGCGTATTCTGGCTTGATACATTGTCGATATGTTAAGAGAACAAAGTTCTCCTGAACAAATCGACAGTTGGAAAACAAAATACTAAAGAAAATTATAATACAAAAGATGGGTCGGTGGCAGAGCGGTTAGCGCGCTGGGCTAGTAATACAGTGGTCGCGAGTTCGAATCCTGCCTCGACCGATTTCGTTCACCTGAGTACAAGCATTTATTTGCTTATTTTGGGGAACGTAGGAAGATGTATATGTACTTGTTTAACAAGAACATATTCATTTTTATTAAAAAAAAAAAAAGAAAATTATAATACGCAATACAATTTAAATATAAAAGCAATCCAAAAGAAAATTTCTTCTTTCTCTTATTTTTTATTTTATTATTGTCTTGCCGTGTGTAATCTTTATTTTCATTTGAACTCTGGTTGGCTGCAAGAAATTGCTGATAGGCAATAAGGCCGCCAATAAATACAAATAAATAGGTAAATAATTTTTATATAGACACCAAACAATGTTTACAGACAACAGTTGCCATATCAAGTCCACCCAAAATTCATGTATGTATGTATATACCTTCTGCTGAATCTCGTAAAATAAGATATTTATGTAGGGACTTATCAAAAGTAGCAACTTAACGTGTTCTGTGTGTGTGTGTGTGTGTGTGTTATTGTTATTCGGGGGCATATAGTCTCTCCCTTCCAATCCCGAGATTCCCGCCGCATTGACCCTGGCAGTGAGAGCACGCGTGCTGCATCCAAGACGTACACGTGGCCCTCTCTCCTCAATGCCCACCCCGCCGCGCCGTGGATACACGTGTAGCGCCTGTAGGACTGAAACAGGAGGACTACGGTTTGCGAACGTTGTACCAAAATATCGATTGAAAATTTTGGGATAGCCAGCGCCGGATGTGCGGATGTACCTTATAACAGGAAACGCGACACATGCGTGTTTACCCACACACCAGTCTCGTCTCACCTCGTCTAACATTCGGAATGGGTGGTGATCCTCATTGCTGAATTTAATTTAATTTATTTATTTAGATCATTATACAGTCAAATTAAAAATTATAAAAAAAAGATGTACAAAAATAGACCAATTACATAACCTACTAATCACAAGAGTATATTACAGATACTAAAAAAACTGTCTAAAAACTAAATAAATATTAAGTAGGTAATTTCCAACCTCGAAACAGGCGTAGTCCTTATGAGGTTGGGATAGTATTTATAAATAATGTAATAAATATCGAGATAGTATAAAATAAAATAAATAAATAAATAGGTACCTACTAAAAATAAAAACCAAAAAAAGTAACAATTTTTTACAAAGTAATAAAAATGTAACTAAAGAAAAATATTAAAAATACAGTACAAAAAAAATTACCAAAACATGTAATTAATAAGTTTTGATAAAATAATTAAATATGGGAAGGGTGTGGATGATATGGATGTGTATGTGAGATGTTTTAAATGCCTATTGTATTTTCGATTACCCGGCCCTTTACCCTTTAAATGAGGAGGTACTCAGGAGAGCACACATCGAGCGCGAGCTAGTCGACACAATTAAACGAAGAAATATCTTATTTGGGTCAAGTTCTACGAGGCAAAAGATATAGGCTGCTCCAACTGATTATGAAGGGCAAAATAGGGGGACGCCGAGGAACAAGAAGACGTCAGATGTTATAGCTCCGCAACATTCGTCAGTGGACTGGCATCAGAAACGTCGGTGAATTGTTTCAGACCGTGACAGAAAAAGAGATGCACTAAAAAAAATATTATGACAACCCAACTGGATACTTGCGTTTTAGCAAAACCTTTGTTATCAGTAATAAAGGTTTATCTATTTATAACTGTACGGATTGGCTGTGTGCACAAAACATTTTGGTTACACTAAACCAAATATTTTGTAGTCACTATAGTTCGGACGCCGGTCAAAGGTCACAGACATTGCAGAAAGAGTGGGAAGGCTAAAATGGCAATGGGCAGGTCATGTGGCAAGACAGATTTTAGTATTCTGGGTGTATTCTGGGATGTGGACACCCAGAATACTAAAAAGACACATGTATGATAAATGAAGTTTGACATTTAAAACGCCCGATGCTGCGTTCAGATTGAAACGCCACCGCTCGAAAGGGTTTAGTGAGATTGGTGTGATTAATATAAAACAAATCACCGAAAACATTCTACCGTACCTCGTATCTGCGAAACATTTCAATAGTTTAGACATATTTCATACTCCGTATAGCAGGTATATGAAGGAATTAACCAACATGATCCGAGATCACAATACATAGATGTTTTGTTTTCTTTTATTAACCAACATGATCCGAGATCACAATACATAGATTTTTTATTTTTTTATTTATTTATTATATAAAATACAATTTTCCTTAAATCTAGTAACAAAGAATTTTTTTTTTTTAATACAATATAATATATTTAACTTAGGTTACATAATAGTTACCAGATATTTTACTATTGTCATAAACTGCCTCACTAGGTGAAACCTGTTCTGAGACAGTGTATAGATGTCTTATTAGTTTTCAGTTTTGGTTAGTAACTATGGGAGTATTTTATGAGTTCAGGTGATTAATTTATTTTTAATATAGTCTCTGCCCTTTTTTTTAATCTAAATTTTAATGTCTCGCTTAAATATTTTCAAGTTACTGTTTTGTCTAAGTGTTAAATGTTGTATAATTTGACTCCAAAATACAGGAAATTTCTTTGTCCAAAAGTTGTCTTGAGTCTAGGTATTAGGAGTTTAGCCTGTTCGGTCTGTCTAGTTGGTCTAGATGTTTGCGTAGAGTCAAGTTTGTCTATGTTTTTATATATGTATGTACAAGCGTTCTTTGCATATAATTGTGATATGTTTAGTATATTAAAGTCATTAAATAATGCGTCGGATGGAGTGCGGATTGGTACCTTGTAGATTATCTTTAAAACGGATTTTTGTAGTTTTATCAAAGGGTCTATTGTAATAGATGTTTTGTTTTCTTTTATCGTATGGTCACCTCAAGGCATCCAGTACGATGCAAACTTGCAATCGAAAATAAAACAATAGAACAAGTGATGCGATTTAAGTACTTGGGTGTCGAAGTGTCCAGCAGCAATAACCTCTTTGACGAAGTAAGAGAGCAAGCGAATAAGGCCGCCGTCATGGCTGGATGCTTGAAAAATGCTGTATGGAGAAACAGAGACATGCTGAAGGAGAGTAAGGTAAGGATCTATAAGACCTGTGTAAGGCCGATCATGACATACGGCATAGAAACAAGAGCTGACACCGCCAGAACAAAAAACCTCCTAAGAACCACTGAGATGAAGACTCTACGACCCATCGCAGGCGTAACACTTCTTGACAGAGTAAGGAACTCGGAGATAAGAAGAATCTGTGATGTCGAAGATGTTGTGCGATGGGGAAGAACACGAAGACGATTCTGGAGAGATCATGTGGGGAGAGCGGGTTCGGATCGAGTGATGAGGATGGCAGCGAATGGGGAGATAACAAATGGCAGACCCCCTGGAAGACCACCCGAAAGATGGAAGGATAGCTGGACGTCCACTTCACAAGAGCAGGCTCCGAGAATAACAGGATACAGTCCTAACTAAAGCAGAAGAAGAAGAAGAGTATGAATACAGTACGACTGTGGAACGATCTTCCGAATTCTGTGTTTCCGCCTTCGTACAACCCGGTCTTTTTAGAATCCGAATTAATAAACTCTTTTCTAGATTGCAAACCCCTCCCAACGCTACGTAGTGCGCTTCTTCGGAAGAGTAAAATGGACCCAAATCCTAATAGCTGGTGTCCCCTACGTGGACATGTTAAAAAAAAAAACTTAATTTGCTCTCCCTCTTTTAGTTATCCTCTGACATTCCCCGTCACTTTCCTATCCCACTATCCTTAACCGTCTCCTAATCATTATTTATTTACATTTTTTTTCTTCTGCTGTGTCAAATTAATATAAGTAAGTATGGTATATGAAGGATGCATAGAGAACGGACTGAGGATGAATGCCTGCAAATCAAAGGTTATGGTGTTTGAAAAGAGTGAAAGCAGAACAGCGAGCCAAATAAAAGTAGAGAACGAATGGCTCGAGCAAGTCGACGAATATGTCTATCTGGGAAGCATGTTTCAACGCAATGGACGTATTGATAAGGAGATCGAAAGAAGAGTTATGGCAGGAAACAGAGTGAATGGAGCACTTAAACCAGTTATGAATGATCGCAACATATCAAAGGATGCTAAAGTTGCCATTCATAACGCTATCTTAGTGCCAACATTGACGTATGCAAGTGAAACCTGGACATGGCAGAAGTCGCACGAAAATAGAATAAATGCAGTTGAAATGAGATCGCTAAGAAGAATCTGTAATAGAACAATGTATGACAGGGTCAGAAATGAGGACATAAGGAAAGAATGTAGGATAAAGAAAGATGTTATTAATAGAATGAAAGTGATCACATTGAGCTGGTTTGGCCACATGGGGAGAATGAATGAGGAACGCTTGACGAAGAAAATATACATTGCGGACAGGAATGCAATGAGAGGTCGGGGCCGCCCAAGGAAGGGATGGCACGTCCATGTGAACGGTATTTTGAAAGACGGAAATGTTAGAAGCGTGAACAACAGACGAACATGTATAAGACGATGTATGAATGTTGACGAGGCGATGAATGTATGTCAAGATAGAAGTAAGTGGCGTTCGGTTCTCTCTGCCTACCCCGTGAGGGACATGGCGTGATGGTATGTATGTATGTATGTATGTATGTATGTATGTACATAATTGGATGGCAGGCCTAGCTATAGATTGTACCACTTAGCATATATATTTTAATGAATGTAACCTGTTCATCTGTGCATACCCCCAATAAAATAAAATAAATATCATAATCTGCAACTTCAGGTACATCCGACACTCGACGTCGATGCGTCGCCGTCGTCGGAACGCAGTCCTGGAGTTGTTGTAAATCAAGGATCAAGTGTATGGGATACGTATTATGGTGTATAAAACATCGAATTCTGGAGCTGGTAGCGAAGGGCGTGGGGGGGGGGGAGAGGGGTCGGTCGTTGACCTTACAATCGATACGACACTACATTATATACCGGGAACAACTGGATAAGTACACACTCTGGATATTTACTGGAGTGCAATGCGCGTTACGTCATTCTGATACACTTAAAAACAGCACTTTTGTTTTTGACAGATTTAAGAAGTACCTATATTAATTTTGACAAATTACTTTCTATTTTATTTAGTTTTGTATGGATTCTCGGGCAACTAACACATACTATGTCAAATATTAATTTAACACGCACCCGATAACAAGCTGCCACATTCTGGATACCTACTTGTGATATCCATCGTCTCACAGATCCAAACTAAATACACAGTGACAAATTGGGTTTCCGAGTATCGAACTTGAGACCATTGACCCAGGAGTCAAATATCTAACAAACTGTCAGGGGCGTGCTTAGAATCTTCAGACAACGAAAACCCTTAAAGGAAATGTCGAATATTTAAGGTTGATTAGCAGAGTTCTTCGTTTTTCATTTAGGTGACCATGAAAAATATTTTCCAATCACATGCCATATTAATATTTACATTTTGTGGTCCTGACCCATCAACGATTCTATACCTGGATCTTGAAGTATGGTTGTAATAAAACAGCATTAAATAATTATGTCCTGAATAAGTAATAAATTATTTTTTCTTGAAATGACTGTTTTTCTAGTCTGTGATTATATATTTTATATGTATTTCTTTACATGGTAAGTATATTTATAGGCAAGCCAAGGTTTTCTGCTTCTATAAACTATTCCGCTACTGCTGACTGTGCCACGACTATTCATCTTATCACAGTTCATTCGAAGAACATTTATCTTGACAGATTGATATTTGAAGTAAAAGAGCTACTCAGAACAACAGAGATGAAAACGCTAAGACGTATCTTGGGCAGAACCCTCAGAGACAGAATTCACAATGAGGAGATCCGCAGAACCTGCAATGTGGAGGATATTGTAAGTTGGAGCAGGCAAAGAAGCCGATACTGGAAACATCATGTTAAGAGGATGAATCCAGAAAGGCTGCCAAAGATTGCAATGCGCGAGATACCAGAGGGACGCCGACCACCGGGAAGACCATCAAAGAGATGGAGGAAGAGCTGGACATCCTCTTCCCAGGACCTGTAAAAACAGATCATAGATCTACCAAAAGAGGAAGAAGAAGACATTTGAACTAAATTAAAATTACATTGATTTTGACAAATTGATATTTGAAGTAAATTGTAAGTACCTTGATTTTGACAAATTGATATTTGAAGTAAATTTAATGTACCTTGATTTTGACAAATTGATATTTGAAGTAAATTTAATGTAAGTAGCTTGATTTTGACAAATTGATATTTGAAGTAAATTTAAAGTACCTTGATTTTGACAAATTGATATTTGAAATAGTATTGGGCATACGGGATGTACACAAATTTGCACAATTATTACCTTATGTATGAAACACAAATATTGTATATAATCAAATCTGTGATATATAAAATTTTTTCGCGAAGAAAATAATTAAAAGGGTTTTTTACTTATGGGAATAGTAATTAAAAAAAATTAAAAATAAAAACTCAGTCAGTAGAGTTTATATATTCTCTTTCAATTGATGTAAAAATCTACTTCATAGGCTTTTTTAACAGATTTTTAATTATCTCAATAGAGACGAAGTTGGAATATTTACTATAGGAGAACCGGGAAATCAAGGCATCTACAGGGCTTACGACGTGTCATCGGCTGGTTTACGTGATCACTTTATGCGCTTGCGCAACGTTCACCAATTATGCCTTTTTAATGAGATCCCTATCAATTCAATTTTGAAAGTTCTATATATTTTAATACTGAAATTCTTTTCGCTTGAAACGCGACTCCCGACAGGGAAAAAATCCAATGTTTGCGCATATGCAATAATAAAAATATTCGATTACTTCATAGGCCTTGATGTCTTTTGGTTATTTATGATAATCAAAAAATAATTAATATTCATAATTCAAAAAACCTCAATAGAATAAAGATGTAAACTGTTCTAAAAAAAGGAAAAAAGTATTTTGATGGTACTGAGAAAAATATTTTCAAAATTTACTGCTTTGTCTAATCCTTAATTGCATATTTCAAAATTTACTGTATTGCCTAATCCTTAATTGCATATTTCAAAATTTACTGTATTGCCTAATCCTTAATTGCATATTTCATGATTTAATGTTTTGCCTAATCCTTAACTACATATTTCAAAATTTACTGTATTGCCTAATCCTTAATTGCATATTTCAAAATTTACTGTATTGCCTAATCCTTAATTGCATATTTCAAAATTTACTGTATTGCCTAATCCTTAATTGCATATTTCAAAATTTACTGTATTGCCTAATCCTTAATTGCATATTTCAAAATTTAATGTTTTGCCTAATCCTTAATTGCATATTTCAAAATTTAATGTTTTGCCTAATCCTTAATTGCATATTGCAACGGCATTTAAACTTTCACAACCATGTTTCATTTCATCTGCATAATATTGAATTTTGATAACAAGTTCGATGCCATTTGATGCTGGATTTAAGCTTAGTGTTTGTAGTATTAAGTCATTTTTCATTTCTAACTATATAATTCTGATATTTTTTTAAGAACAAAAATGCCCTTTCATCATTTATAAATACATCCACGTACACACCAAATGCTTGTACTGTAGGTGAATGAAATCGATCGGGGTTCGTCTAAAATCTAGCCTATTCTGTATTTTGAATTTCCACTCATTCATACCGTCATGGCATATCGCCCAATGTGGGGTAGCTAGCGAGAAACTATTTAGAAGAAATCACGAAATCACATGCGTGTTTTTAAGGATTTTTTATATCGCTTCTCAGGCAACTAACAGGTACAATGTCAAATAATAATTTAATTCTCACCCAATAACAAGTTGCCACATTCTGGAGACTTGCGATATTTATTGTCTCACAGATCCAAACTTGAAACACAATTAAAAACTGCGTCTTCACCGAGAATCGAACCCGGGACCTATACCGAATTGGAATATAATAAATAATGCGGTACCTACGTTTAACAGTTTGAAAACGTTGATGCAGGGCCGGATTAACGTGTTTTTGCGCCCGTAGCAATATATTTGAATCTCCCCCTTTTTTTAATTTTAAATGTTGAACAATTTAAAATTATGTAAAATTACATCGGGTTTAAAATGACGGGATGTTTTACATACACACCATCATGCCGAGCCTCTATCCGGGTATGCAAAGAGAACCAAGCGCAATATCTGCAGATTTTTGATTTATATGTTAACATTTTAGAATTTTAAGCGCCCTTTTTAAGACAACCGCCCTGACTTCTTGTTCCTGATTGTTCTATGATTTATCCGGCCCTGCGTTGATGATTGCTTCTTTGAGAAACACTGGAATAAACGATATAGTAACTATTATTTCAGGTTAATGACATTCATTTTAATGTTCATTTTTTTAGTTTGGCACGCAGTATTTTAATGCTGCACATGATATTCTAATTTAAACAATTTAAACACTTGTGTAAAGAATAAATTGTATTTACCAGCCATAAAAAAAATCTTATATCTACGCACATAAAGGACTGTCGTTCACAGGATTATTTCTGTAGTTTGTTGGACATGCAGGTCCTTCCTCCTTCGTAACATAAAAGCAAAGATCGATTGTGAGGATCCCGAATATCTCTGCCTACCTCACTAGGCAGATTAAATTTATACATACATACATACCATCAAGCCGTATCCCTACTTGGGGTAGGCAGAGAGGACCGAACGCCAGACACCTCTATCTTGACATACATGTTTTGCCTCATTTACATCCATGCATCGCGTCATACATGCTCTCCTATTATTCTGACTTCGTATATTACCATCTTTTAAAATCTCATTTATATGATCATGCCAACTCTTTCTCGGGCGGCCACGACCTCTCATTCCACTCTTTTCAGCCTTGTATACTTTCTTTGTCAGGCGCTCATCATTCATTCTCTCCACATGTCCGAACCATCGTAGTTTATTTACTTTCATTCTACTCACAATATCTCTTTCAATCTTGTATTCTCGTCTGATGTCCACATTCCTTATCCTATCATAGATCGTTCTACCACACATTCGTCTTAAGGACCTCATTTTCACAACGTTAATTTTACTTTCATGCGTCTTCTGCCATGTCCATGTCTCACTTGCATACATTAATGTTGGTACGACTATTGCCTTGTGCACAGCTAGCTTTGCTGGTCTTGAGATAATCGGGTCGGCCATTATTGTTCTTAATGCACCGTTCACCCTATTAAATTTATTTACCTAAAAAATAATATGTTATTTTTAAACAAATACTTACATCATTATACATTCCCTAAAATAAGCCAAAATGCTTGTGCTATAGGTGAATGAAATCGGTCGAGGCAGGATCAATGCGAACTCGCGACCAATGTCTTACTAGCCTAGCGCGCTAATAACCGCTCAGCCATCGACCCATCTAAGTAAATAGAGTATAGCCGTTATCCTCTATCATTTTACTATTTAATTTAATTGGAAACATATCATCCTTAATGTTGTATTAAATCATGATTACATACGTTATCTACTCCTCGCTAACCCAAGGGGATATAGTGGGGAGTTCATACAATTTGTAAGGCAGTAAACACTACACAATATCAACGGGGACTTAATAGTTTGATACTCTCCAAACATACATACATACCATCATGCTGTTTTCATATTCTGGGTAGGAAAAAAAGACTGACTTCCATACTATCCTATTATGACATACATACCTACATGTTTTATATAGAAAACAAAATATCTTTATTTTTTAAGTTTAAGTTTTGTACATATTCTTCAACTATACATACTTTCGCCATCCAAAGTTGGATCTCATGTGTTACATGCAACTAGTATATATATAAAACAAAATACCTTTAAGTTTAAGTTTTGTACGTATTCTTCAATTATATATACTATCGCCATCGACAGTTGGATCTCATGTGTTACATGCAACTAGTATATATATATAAAACAAAATATCTTTAAGTTTAAGTTTTGTACGTATTCTTCAATTATATATACTATCGCCATCGACAGTTGGATCTCATGTGTTACATGCAACTAGTATATATATAAAACAAAATATTTTTAAGTTTAAGTTTTGTACGTATTCTTCAATTATATATACTATCGCCATCGACAGTTGGATCTCATGTGTTACATGCAACTAATATATATATAAAACAAAATATCTTTAAGTTTAAGTTTTGTACGTATTCTTCAATTATATATTATATACTATCGCCATCGACAGTTGGATCTCATGTGTTACATGCAACTAGTAATTTAAATAAGATTAAAAAAGATTTCTATCAAAATGCGTTAATAATCAAACTACAAAAAATCTCAAAAATGTTCCGATAGTAATAAATTCAAAATAATTCATTTATAATCTCGCACGCACTCGCACACACATATAAGACATATTTTGTTTTCATTAAACACACACTCGCATATACAAAATATCGAAAATTCACTTATATTATTATAGGTACATACATATACATATACAGCAATGCTACAACATACATAATACGCGTGCGTGATGGTTGTATGTATGTGTCTGTGTATAGTTTAGTATAATATACATATAGTGTAATATCACATGGAATACTCCGCTGACTCTAAGCACTCTGTAGAGTACATATTATAACTAGAGTCTACAATCTGAATCTACCCGTTTGCATTCTGTTTCCGGTTGGCTCTCTGATTGGTTGAGATCTCGTAGTATTAAGTCAAATGAGCTGTGAAATTTTATATTAAATGCGAAAAATTAAAAGAATATTATATATTTAATTTATAATAATTTATAATTCAATTTATAAAGCAACTCGCTCACGCGAGTCGCTATTATTATTATACACAAACTTAAACCTAACCTAAGAATGCAGAAAAGAAACTCAGGGGCTAGACGCTACTCATATTATATTATTATCGGCCTTCGTTGCTGAGTTAGTCAGTTAGCTAATGTCTGACTTCTGACTCAAAAGTCCTAAGTTTAATTCCCGGTGGAGACACAGTTGTTAATCGTGTTTTTAGTCCGGATGATTTTTTGATATTTACTTCCTAATTGAATATAAGTATAAACGAGTTGGTTGTGGCCAAAACCAAACTTTACATTAACAAGCTGCTCTAAGTATAAAATATTCAAATTTTGTTTGGAAAAAATATTCAGCGATTTCATGAAATGAGTTTGAGAAATTATTTTTGATTTAAATATGATACCTTGATAATTCAACAATGCCATTTTATGAAAGTGATGTGCCTTTTTACCAATTTGAAAATGAAAATTTCAAATTTAAGTTTCCTGATCTTGAAGTCACTTTGAAATATTTGACAGTTAAAAAAATTGAGAAGCACTATTCAGATATGCTTCAAAATCTAATCTAAGTCTAAGCGAGTATAAGAAAGACAAATTTACAAAATTCGAAAAGAATCGAATGAGTACTTTTTATTCTATAATCGATAAAGTAGAATAAACACACCGTACATGGTTAAAAAAAAATGAGAAGCACTATTCAGATATGCTTCAAAATCCAATAAGGTTTAAGCGAGTATTAGATATACATATTTACAAAATCTGAAAAGAATCGAATGAGTTCTTTAGTCTATGATCGATAAAGTATAATAAAAACGCCGTTAACACACACAGAAGAAATTGCTACATGGCAATAAACTCAATGGTAGAATGTGTTGTATATTATTTTAAAAATAAATGATTAATCGAAAACTACTAATAGATTGGTTTCACCACTATTCTTAACCATTCTGACGATGCTAGAACAAAATAAAATATATAGAACGAAAAATGATATATATTTTTTTTCATCATAATTCCTTGCGGAAATAATAGTCACTTCATTACTTAAATAATATCTTAAGACATAATAGTACGTACCTATAGAAGTAATACAAAATGAAAATAAAATAATATTATGGGACAGTACTCCTTTGACTCTGAACCGTTCGTATATCCACCAATACATGCGCGCGTGTCTGGTGGTGAACGCGGAACACGTCGGGACATTGACCCCGAGCCGCTCTTCGAGGTCAATGTCCGCGGTGACGCGAGGGAGACGCACACACAGCCACACGCTGCCACACAACACACAAATCTCGCGCACTAACACACCCGCGCGCAAAAAACAGCCGGGCAGAAAATTTGAAACGTTCATTGGGTATATCTTGTTTACGAATGACACTTTATTTATTTATTTATTTATTTCAGAGTGACATTTCATACTTATTACTCATCTATTACTTGACGTTTTATACACAACATATTATATCATATGTAATATTACGTGTTATACATTTATTTATTTAAAAAAAAAACATTATAAAATATTCAATATTATAATATTTACAGAGTATATTATACCTACTAAATGTTAATAAATATTTATCTATGACTCAACTTCAAAAAGAGAATTTCTCGTGTTTTGAAAGTAGTCACATTTCACAAAACATACAAACTAACTAAAACTATATAAATCAGGAGGGCAAGTCTGGTCCAACTGGCGAAATCAAAACCCTCGTGATTACCCATATCATAGATATAATTATCAAATGGAGTTCTATGAAACCTATATATACATATTAAAGAACTCTATATTATAATAATTATACTGTCGACGATATGTTACAGACGTATCCTTCAATTCTTTGGATACATTGCCAGAAGGGAACCAGACTGCCTCGAGAAGCTTGTTGTGATGGACAGCGTGGAAGGACGGAGATCTCGTGGTCGCTCACCGACCAGATGGAGCGATTTGGCGTCCACAGTGGGGTCTTCGGTGACTGGTGCACTGCGTTCAACCTAAAACAGATTGGCATGAAGGCGGGCCATACATGTGGCGACGGACTATAGCCGCTATCCTCAGTCATGAGGAAAAGGACGAATACATACATTATATGGGTAATCGTGAGGGTTTTGTTTCGCTGGTTGGACCAGACTTACCCCCCTGAACCTAGGTATCATATTAAGTAAAATAAATACCGTTCACATTGATATAAAAACAAAAAAAATATGCAAAAACCCGACAACCCAAGCAAAAATGTAAATAAAATCATGATATAAAAACATATAAAATAATTAATGTTTTTTTTATATATTTTTAAAAGCTGAATATGGCCTTAGAGATAAGAATTTATTTAACTTTAAAGGTGTCTGTCAATAGAAAGCGTGATTACTGATAAGTCTTCCGTAGTAAATATATAAAAAAAATCACGCTTTTTACTATAACTGACGCGTTAAAATAGAATCGAATGAGTACTTTAGTCTATAAATCGATAAAGTAAAATAAACACGCCATACATAGCACACTGCACACAGCACATAGCACACAGATATATTGTGATGAAACTTAAAGAATACAATCTCAGCATGATACTAGTTGATAATTTGTAATAAAAAAATAGCGTTAAAAATTGCGAAATTATAACTCCCCCCTTGGGTTAGTGAGGAGAAAAAATGTAAGGGAGAGGAGAAGAGGGGACAAGGGAGACAAATTTAAGTGTTATGTGTAAGGAAATGATATCTCCGATAGCTATTTAAGGTAATTTTTTCCTCGTGGATTGTTCCCGATTATTGGACCACGCAATTCCTTACTGGACACGGCAGTTTCAAAAGCTATCTCTTTCGTTTTCACTTATCCGATTCGTCCTCATGTCAGCTTTGTGATAACCCTGAACAGACTTCTGAGCATATCCTATGGGAATGCACTAACTTCTCCGTGTCAACTTTCCGACGAGAACTCTACGACGATGTCCGAGGGAATTTCTTTGGACCCATTGGACATGCGGACCTTGTAGCCACGAAGAGCAATTTTAGGGCTTTCAAGACTTTATGTCTTAAATTCGGTACACTATTATCTTCACTATCACTGAGCAGTGAGCCAGTTGTTTCAACATGATTAGCTCTCTTTGGCACATTAAGTGCAGTGTCTGCAAGGTTTTAGAGTTCTCCGGACTCTTCATATGTTCTTTATGTGTTCTTTCGGAGTTTTGCAAGGGGCCATTATTAGTCCCCATAAGCAGAACGGGTGGTGGTGGGGGAAGAACAGCTATTTAAGGTAGTATTACAAGAGTTATTTGAGAAAAATGTTAGAAAAAGGTAAGGTCCCGTACTCCGAGAATACTGCTTACTGGACCTCAACTTTTTCTTACATTATTCTTAAATAACTCTCGTAATACAACCTTTATTAGGGTTCATATTATTCAATCGTTGTTACATGCTGTTGTATCATTTACAGTAAAAAATAACCTTTAAATTTGGCTATCGCTCTTACATCCTCAAGTCTTAAGGGGGGACTGCTGCCAACGTACCTATTTTTCAATTTGATATACCATCATTATTTCTTATCAAATCGTTTTGAAAAAAATAATTTAGGTAGTTTGGTTATTCATAAAGAAAAATGTATCATTACTTTTTGATAATGTTCTGTATAAATTATTGTAGAAAAATAATGGCATACCCCGATTTTCAACGTTTATCTTATATTTTTAATAAAATATAAGGCGTAGTTCAACATATTTTTTTTTAAATTAAAGAAGACAAAAATATCTAGAAAAATACGATGTGACATTGCATTAATGCTTCAGGTTTAGAAAATAAACCTTAAAAAACATTTATTTTCCATTCAGCGCCATTGCGAAATATAAGTTTTTTTTTTTGGTTTATTAACTTAACCTGATGCATTAATGCAACGTTACATCGTATTTTTCCAGATATTTTGATCTTCTTTAATATAATGCTCTATACCTTATAGTTTTTTAGATATTTAAGATAAATGTCAAAAATTGGGGTATGCCTATTATTTCCTACAAGAATATAATATACAGAACATAATTAAAAAATTAAGGTATGTTTTTATTTATTAATATCCAAACTAACTAGGTTATTTTTTTTCAAAATGATTCGTTTTGTAGTAATGACGCAAATTCAAATTGAAAAAATAGGTACGTTGGCAGCAGTCCCCCCCTTAAAAAGAAAGTCTTTGACGCTTGCATTCTCCCGATACTGACGTATGGCTGTGAAACTCTTGTGTTTACAAACAAAATACTACAAAATTTAGCAGAAACACAAAGAGCCATGGAAAAGACAATGTTGAGTATTTCGTTATGAGATAGAAAAACTAACTTGTGGATAAGAGAGAAATCCAAAATAACCGACGTTGTCCAAAAGGTTGCCAAGCAGAAGTGGAGCTGGGCAGGGCATGTCGCCCAAACCGCAAACTCCAGATGAACTAAGAAAGTGCTGGAATGGCGAACTAGAACGGGCAAAGAAGTGTTAGAAGGCCTCAAACAAGGTGGTCTGATGATATAAGACGAGTGGCTGGAGGCGGATGGATGCGGTCTGCCCAAGATAGGGAGCTGTGGAGGTCTCAGGGGGAGGGCCATGTCCATTACTGGTCAAAGGGAAGGAAGGCCGGAGAAGAATAAAAAAGATATCAATTATAATTTTACTCAATGAATATTTTACTTAAGTACGATAAATTAGGAGAAAAACCACGGATGAAGTTTGACTATTATCACCATGAAATGAGGCTGGATCTCCAACAAATATTATCAATATACACAAAGCTACTTGATACCCAATATTTTTTAAGAGCGAAAATAGTAACACATCATATTTGTTCCTATTTTCGCTCTTAAATCTGTATTGCTATACATATTAAATGTATGGATATTCAATATAAATATATTATCCTCTAGCAATGACGCAAATTGACAACCAATGCAGGGAAATTATCAAAAAAATCAATATTTAGCGTATTATATATTTCTCCTATAATATTTTTTGTTTTGTTTATTTATTTATTAATTTAATATTGCCTTTCGGGAGACTAACAAAAAATAAGTCAAATATTAATTTAACACGCATCCAATAAAAAGTTGTGACATTCTGGAGACTTAAGATATTAATCGTCTCACAGATCCAGACTTAAATCACAATTTAAAACTGTTTCTCCACCGTGAATCGAACCCGGGACCTTTGGATCAGTAGTCAGATACCTAACAGAATTCGTAATGAATATTACGTGAAAGGTAGCCTGGGCGCACGTGATGTCTCCGATAAGATGATGGAAAGTAGGCTGAGGTGGTTCGGACATATTCGAAGAAAACCGGCAGAAAACGTATGTAACACTGCACTATCGAGTTCCCGTCAAAATACCAAAAAGGTGTCACAAAAAACGATGCAGAAGCTTGGTGGCGGGGTTATGGAAGGAGACAGAGCGAATGAAGCACTAAGACCAATTATGAATGATCGCAACATATCAAAGGATGTCAAAGTTGCCATTCATAACGTTATCGTAGTGCCAAACTTGACGTATGCAAATGAAACCTGGACATGACAGAAGACGCACGAAAACAGAATAAATGGAGCTGAAATGAGATCGCTAAGACGAATTTGTAATAGAACGATGTATAACAGGGTCAGAAATGAGGACATAAGGAGAGAATGTAAGATGAACTCGATCAATCGAATGAAAGTGAACACATTGAGATGGTTTGGCCACTTGGGAAGAATGAACGATGATCGCCTGACAAAGAAATATACAAGGCGGACAGGAATTTGATTGCATTTACCAATGCACATCCCCTTTCTAAAAGTGAAAATTGCAGATTTTAGTATCATATGTATCTTTGTAACTGCCAGTTTCATAAAAATTAAAGGAGTTTTAATGTCGACTTTAAAAAAAATGCGTTTCATAACAACAAAATGTCACTTAAAGTTCACTTTAATCCAAGAGCAGTTCATTTTTTTACCACCGGAGCGTGCTGCAATATGACAATGTTCAAGTCAATTGTCAGTTCTTGTTGGTGTCAATATTGTCAATTGAATGTTAATGATCATGTGCATATTACTTAGTAATATTTAATAGATTTTTTTTATTATTTAAACATTTTTTTATAAATAATCAAACAAAATGATGTTTTTATCTTCGAGCTAATTAGAGGATGTGTACGGTGATACTGTGACACGGCGGTGAAAAGTGTATAGGAAAAGAATAGACCACATGGAAAAGTAGATTTAAGGAAAAAAATTTGATAAGTTTCAATTTCATAAACATTTCCTTATTATATGGTGTTAGTAGACAGAAATATTTACCTATGCTTTTAGCTATGTTTTCATTATTTTGATAACATGTATAGTTGTCGCCAAATATCTTGAGTTGTTTCGCCGAGAAGGGGGCGATTTGCACGTGTACCACAGCAAAAATAAGACACAAATTTTCGCTCTGCGCACCCGGAGACCGGGTTCAAGAATTTTGGCGAAAATTATAATATTGTTTGTAACTCTAAAGTTTATTAGGGTTATTTATAAACGTAGTTCAAATATTGAACTACGGTTATTTGATTACTTTTCTTATTTATAAATATGGATCCGTTATTCAACTCTAATCTCAAATGTGAGGTTAGGAGTTAGTATTTAGTTACCTAGGACATTCTGATCATAGTCTCTAGACTTGATATACTGATACCGATATATAGCGACTCTTCATATTCCGGATCCAAAGGTACCGGGTTCGATTACCGGAGGAAGCATAGTTTTAAATTATTGTGCTTTCAGTCTGGATCCGTGAAACGATTGATATCATGAGTCTTCAGAAATAAATTAATATTTCACTAAGTACTTACCTGTTAGCAAAAAAAACACAATATTATGTTATCATTTCATCCCAACCCAACTATTTAAGGTACCTATTCTACTGCATCGCCAACCAATTAATTCCTCCAAGATTTGAAGACACAAGATTTGAGTACTCCAACGGTATCGTCTATTGCAAGATAAATAGCATGTATGTAAGTATCATTGGATTCTAAATTGATGTACGATAAACATATTGAATCAATAACCTCCAAAGCCTACCGGATGCTGGGTTTTATCATCCGCACCGGAAAACAATTCAACAACATGAACACTTTAATAACACTTTATCTTTCATATATTCGCCCTCATCTAGAATTTTGTACACCAATTTGGAACCCGCACTATAAAATCCACAGCAACCGTATTGAAAACATCCAGAAAACTTTTTTTAAATATTTAGAGAGACGACTATTCATAGAACATACTAATTATAAATTATCTACAGAATTCTTCAAATTAAACACATTGCAAGACAGAAGGACCTTATTCGATCAACTGTTACTGTATAAAATATGCAACAACCTAATTGACTCCCCCGATTTACTAAGCACTATATCACTCCACGTACCAAACAGGCACACCTGTTCGAAAAATTTATTTCATCTAGGTACCTATTTGCCATACTAATTACAGATATCACTCGACTATTTACATAATTCAACGTGACAATAATCTAAAATTTAAACACACTGACATTTTCCATGACTCCATAGAAACTTACCGTAAACAAATAAAGATATTTTTCAACCCAGTTCCCTAATTCCTTCAAACAAGCTCTATCCTTCACTCCAATAATCCCTCCTTTTCCCCATTTTATTTTCATTATGTATTGTATTTTTTTATTATCAATTGTTTTTTTTTTTCTCTTATACCTAATTGTTATTCTTTTACCTACTGCTCAGCATACTAGTTATTTGTAATTCATTAATTTAAATAGAAGAAAACAATATTGGCTTGTAATAATTTTAAAAGCACCTAATGTAACGAAACAATTAACAAAGCTGTAGTTTTCTGAAATAAAATAAATAAATATAGCTGACACAATACGAGATGACTTGTCTAGGCGTTTTCAACGTCAACCGGTAATGCCCTCCATCCGGTAATGGTGATGATGCGTGCTTGCTGTGCATCCCAGCCTACGCACGCAGACAAAACACCGTGGAAACCAGATCGACGACTTTCCGTTTCTACCTGTCTTCACTCTCCTCTTGCTGCAACATCGCACGAAGACGTCGGAAGAATATTATGTAGACGCCGGCGGAAAATAACAAACGGACCGAAACGTACTAATCGGTTCGGCTTCGGTCGGGGAAGGAGGAGCATGAAGTAACAATGAAAGATCATGCTACATTTAAACTGGGTAAAAAATGTTTAAAGATTTTTCAGTTTATACGGTTTTCAAATATTCTAGCCTAGGCGATATTTATTACTTGTCATTGTTAAACTATAAAATCATTTTGCATCAACACTTTTCGGTGCAAAACGACATTCGTGAGTATTAATTAATTTTTTTTTCGCTTCTTGGAATAAACATCATGCGTGGGAATTCTTTTATCTTTTTTTTATTGGGATTTATATTATCTGAATTTTTAAATTACTTTTTACATGTTCATTATTGTTATTAGTTTATTGTTTCATTCGTTATATTCATATATTATTATTTTTTCTTTTTTTATACAACTCTATTTTTTTAGTAAGATACTAAAGAGAAAGGCAATCGCGGTTTCACTGGATTCATAAATCCAGGCCCACGAGTACAGGCGACCAGAGCTGCATCAACTCTTCTTCTTCTTCTTCAGCCCTCTGTCTTCCACTGATGGATATAGGCCTCTTCCATATTCTTCCACTTCCTTCTATTGGTTGCTGCTTGCAGCCAATTTCTACCCCCCACAGCTGCTATGTCGTCAGACCGTCTTTTTTGAGGTCTTCCGACGCCTCTCTTACTTTCCCAAGGTCTCCATCTCAATATTTTAGGGGTCCATCTTGCGGGTTCCTGTCTAGCAATATGTCCCGCCCATTGCCATTTCAATGTACCTACGCGATCCATGACGTCCGACTCATGACTGCATCGACTCATGACTCCAAAAACAAACACGACATTGGGACATTATTAATATTAAGATTCAAAAAAAAATAATACTTACGATAAAAAAAGAAATACTTTAATAATTTATTCAAGGGACAAATACAGCATTATAAAATTTACAAAAAAAAAATACATTATGAAATAAACACAAACAGACCATAGATGATCTATTAAATAATTACATACATATCAATCAATATTTCTGATGTAATCTACATAGCATTAAATACAAACACAAGCTTCTAGCTTAAATTAGGAAACAAAATATTAATATGTTGATAAATGTAACTAAGTATTTGTAATCGTATATATTGTATAATGAATAAACAAAAAAATATTATTAACAATTGTGTGTTTGCTAGTGACGGGAAAGAAAGATAAGAAAAACAGGATGGGAGAAGGTTTGTGACATTAAATTTGCTATGGTCAAAATGCATAGAAAATTCTTTGGTCAAAATGCACAGAAAATGAAATATACGAGTTAACTCTAAACATCTATACATGTATAAAAGTTTTAGTAGCAGTTATTACTAGCAGTGAATTCATCAGAACGAGGGATACTGCGCGAGAGATTGACATTACAGAAATGTTATTTTGTCGTCAGTTGACATTTTTTCATTTTAAAAAATATCGGGCCGAAATACGACCGAAACTACATAAAACTCATCCGTCCGAACAGAATTTTCCGCCGGTCTCCGCTGACGACTACAATGCCAAGGTAACTATTTGTAGAGACTCGACTCGCTGTCCGGAACTAAACACGTAGGTATGCGAAGAAAGTACTTATGTATGTAAGACATGATAACATTAATAAGACGTTTTAAGCTGTATTAATACACTGTTTGGTCTTGAAAGTGAGCGTGTACATAGATCTCGAAACGCAGCGTGATTCTTAGAACGATGAATAATACTTTTACTATTTAATTAGCTGCGAGGCACCGGTTTATAACAGTGAAATGAAATGAAATTATTCATTTAAATTTTTTACACATGTAAATAACAATAACAAAAAAATAACTATATTTTAAAAATACTTATCATAAACATAGTATGTACCTACAATTGTTCCTATTTGGAAATTTACTGCCTCACTAGACAAGTCTGTTCTGAGGCAGGACTGACATGTTTTTGGATAAAAAATAATTAACAGAGCTTCCATTCTTTTCTATTATTCAATATCTTCTTCTTCTTGGTTTCCTAGGATTGGTCTGCACCAGACACTCGATCTTTCCACTTAACTCTATCGTCCGCCAGTCTCTTAATCTCTTTGTAACTGCTACAGCGCACGTCACCGATTATCTGGTCTATATAGTTGTTTTTGGGGCGACCTCTACAGTTACCCCCATCAATCATTCCTTCGACGATGGTAAAAAACAGGCCTGGGTGCCGGATGTTGTGGCCTATCCAAGTTGTTCTCTGTCGGGCAATTCTTTTCATAATTTGCCTTGTCTCTCCAACCCTACTTAGTACCTCGTCGTTGCTGATAAGTTCTGACCAGTGAACTTTAGTCATGCGTCTGTAGCACTACATCTCAAACGCAGACAGACGTCCCGTTTCGTGTTGGCTGATGGTCCATGTTTCACAGCCATATAGCAATACAATCCAGACTAGTCTTGATCAAATTTTTCCTAATTTTGGTGGAAATATTACTCTTGCTTGGTGGATTCTGCTTTTGATGTCTGCTGTTGAACGTCCGTCTTGAGATATTCTACTTCCAATATAGTCAATATATATTCAGATATATTCATCAACACATATCCGCAATATCGCTGGAGTATATCGGAAATGACGCAGTGATATGATGTTTGAATTCCTAAATATCCCATTATCATTTTTATGTTTATAATTTTGAATTACTTATGGTATTTTATTTCAATTTCTTATTCAATTAAATTGAAACTTCTACTATTTACATAATATGTATGTTTTATTCATTTTATTTTATAAGTATTATGTATAATGAAATGTATGATGATGATGGAACTATGTTGGCAAATATTTAACATTCATTGCTGTCTTTCGGAATTTGCAAATTGCTGTGTTTTCCCTTAAATTAAATAAATATGCTATGCTGTAAATACTAATAGGACCTGAATATTATAACTTTTTTACTGTTCAAAATAGGACAAGACATAAATTTATTTACTCAATAGAAGTATCATTATTATTTTTTTGGGAGCATTTTTTTTTCAATGATATTCCGCTTGAAATACGTCGGATGAAAATCATAGGAAGATGATGAAGATTATGAAAATTTTCTTCAATGGAGTACCCTTTTATGAGGTAATGCATACCCGCACACCTGTCGCTGGTTAGCTCACATTGTGGGATATGCCGTGATGGTATATATGAACTATTAAATTTATTTGTGCTATGCTGTAGCATTCGTCTTCTGCGGCGTTTGGTGACTTTTGGGCCGGCGTTCTGGGTTCGATTCCCAGTTGGGAAGAAATGTATTCAATATATTTTTTTAAAACAATTTACATTAGGTAGGTACCTATTTTATTTACTGAAAAGTTTATAGTAAAGTCAAAATGAAAAAATTTGCTCGTACGAGAAGATGAAAATATGTGGCATTATGTTCACTCTGCCTACCTCACAAAGGACACAATATCACTCCAGTATATACCTTTTATTATTTAACGCGGTCAAATATAGAAATTATGGAAATGATAGTGTGTTAATTCATTCATACCCACAACGTGGGGTAACCAGCCACAGGTTTGCGGGTGAGCATTAAGTAAAAAAAAAGTAATACATTTTAAATGTCAAAATTGTCATTAATTTTTGTAAGTACCTACATTCATTCATTCATTCATACCATAATGCATTTCCCACAATGCAGGGTAATCAGCAACAGGTATGCGGGTGTTAATTACATTATAAAAGGGAGCACAGCACATGCGCGTATTCCCACAAACCAGTCTCGTTTTACCTCAAAAGCAACTATGTATGTGAGATGTTATTGTTGCCTGTCGTATTTTCGATTACCCGCCTCTTACGACACTCGAAAACGATGATTATAGAAAAGATTGGAGGCACTATTCTAAGCCTGTGCTTCGTAGATAATCCTATCGAGGAAATCAAATCTTGTGGAACCTAGATCAGAAAATTGATTTAAAGAAATAAAAAAAATCCTGAAAAATACTTTGAAAATGGCTACTTACAAAATATTCATTTGCTAAAAACCTTCGTGGTCGATAGATGTCTGACTTCTGAGCCAAAGTTCCCGGGTTCGATTCCCAGTGACGACGCAGATTTTACTGTGTTAAAATCAACAGAGACTTGTCATTGTGGGTGCGTGTTTAAATAATAATACAAGAAATCAACATATTCTTACTTAGCGCACCCCACATTTAAAAAATATATCAAACTTTAAATTTCATCCTCATAATCAAACTCAACACTTAATATACTGCACACATTTATATATACAATTTCAAACAATATCTCACCATAATATGTAACCATTCCTAATGTATCTTAATATACTACAATAACTTCAGCGACAACCTGTAATTGGCTTTATTATTAATCAAAACATCTTTATTTTATATAATTTATTATATGCTGTATGTTGTCATCTAAATAAATAAAATAAAATAGACATAGTTATGAAAATAAATTAATTACAAAAAATAATTAATAATCGGCGCTCCCTTTTTACTCGGTGCCCGCGACGAGTTCAAGTCCGCGCGCGTGTATTGGTGCGGCCGAGTCAACGCACTTCGGCTACGTTCGTGTGTGTCCGTCTGTTTTGATCGGGCGCGCGTATGTGTTAGTATGTAGGTGATGAGCCCCGGGTCGACGACCGTCCTCCGGAGCTTCGCACCGACACCACAGAAGCAGTATCGTCTCCCTCTGACGTACGACCTCGTCCCTTTCTATTCCTCTCATTGAACGGCGCCTCGCATCAAAACAGCGACGTGTTTGTTTTGTTTCGCTCATGTGTATTGCGTCATCTCTTTCACGGCCGTATCGGTCGACGAGACGAGGCAGTGGCGCCTCGCATCAAAACAGCAATGAGCTTTTGTTTTGTTTCGCCCGGTGGTATTGCGTCGTCTCTGTCTACGATTGAGTAAAGGAGTTGGCGTCTCGCTCGGTCGTATGGGTGCGTCCCGGTCTCGCTACGTCACCGGTGTTGCAGGGAGCTTGTGTGCTAACCCTCTGCGCGCCTACGTCAGCTAATTGACTTCCGAGATTCGAAAGGTTATTGACATTGAATGTTTTGATTGTGTACTTGTAGTGTCGTTTGTGATATTCGAGATATACTCGCGCGTGCGACAGAAATAGATAATTAAATGCGCGTTATCTATAAAACATAGTACCTATCAAATGTTATACAAATATTTGATTGTAAAAAAAAAATTCCGTCCTATTAACAAAACTTTTTTTGCATAATTTTTATAATAATTATTTATATACAACAATAAATTAAACAACAAGTTATGACGTTACTAAACTAAATTTTCGAATGAGTATGTATGTATAAATGTTTAATATATTAATTTAATATATAACTATATCCCTACAGCTAATGTTAACAATATTATTGCCACTATAACATAAAACTATAAATGACAACTTTATTTATTTCTTTATTTAAACCTTCATGGGCACGTGTGGACATTGGCGAGTTTATTTCCAAATGACAATATCTTCCAACCAACCATATTCATTTGGTGAAAGCTATTTTATTTATGATATTTACCAACATTTTTTATGATTACAACATATAATAAAAATATAATTACATATAAAGAAAAAAAAACTTTGTACTTAGAATATATTTTAGTACATTTACTGTGAAAAAATGTCAATTGGAAAGGCCGCTTCGTAACACATGTGTTACTTTATATGAAGATTTAAATTGAAAAAATTGTGTTACTTACTATATTTTGCGGTACTCTTTTTAAGGGTTTAAATTTTAAATTAAATAAAAAAATGATGAATACAACATTCACTGTAGTTGTAATAATTCCGCCACATTATACATTTTTTTATGCATTATTAAAGACTTATTATTATTATTGTATAATAAAAGTAGAGAACGAATGGCTAGAACAAGTAGAGGAATATTTATACTTGGGGAGTATGTTTGAACGGAATGGAAGACCTGATAAAGACATTGAAAGAAGAGTTATGGCAGGTAACAGAATAAACGGAGCTCTCAGACCAGTAATGTCCGATCCAAGCATCTCAAAGGAAGCCAAAATTGCTGTACATAATGCAATTGTAAAGCCCACTTTGATGTATGCCAGTGAAACATGGACGTGGCAAAAGACGCATGAAAGTAGAATAAAAGCTGTGGAAATGAGATCACTAAGAAGAGTATGTAATAGAACGATATATGATAGAATAAAAAATGAGGACATAAGGAGGGAATGCAAGATGAAGAAGAGTATTATAAATAAAATGAAAGTGAATTCCTTGAGGTGGTTTGGACATATTGAAAGAATGAATGATGAACGACTGACCAAAAAAATATACATGGGTGTAAGAGATGGAGTGAATAGCAGGGGCCGCTCCAGAAAAGTATGGCAATGACCATGTGAATGATATTTTGAAAGAAGGAAATATAAGAAGCTTGAATAATCGACGAGCATGTATGAGACGATGCATGGATGTAAAGGAAGCTAAGAATGTATGCAAAAATAGAGGAGTATGGCGCTCGGTTCTCTCTGCTTACCCCGTAAGGGACATGGCGTGATGGTATGTATGGTATGTATGTATTATTATTATTATTGTTTATAATAAGAATTATAAATATTTTGAAAGTACATATTTTATCACATAATAATGAACTCAATTTATTCATTACGCCGTACGGCGTAGGTCATACAACCACATCACGACGAAGCTCAGTGTGCACACTCTATATGATACCCGTTGAGAAATTGATATAAAAAATACGTGTAAAGATTGTGAAATCATGACTCTCCACTATTTCATAGTAGTGGACGTGGGTAAAAGCGAATTGTAATAATAAACATGGCAATAATTTCCACAAAGCTTTATCCGAAAATATTAACAGTGATATAAAAATACTTTTATGTAGCAAAAATGTATTGGGTAATTATTTCAAGTATTACCTCAGTACAGGCTTCGCCTAGTGAGGTATTAAATTCCATTATAAGTAATTTTATGTTTAATTATATTGTATTAAATTTGTATGTTATGGAAATAAATAAATTAATTGAAAAAACGCAGCGAAATCCCGACAAAATAATACAAACCACTAAATAAATTGACATTTATAATTCCATAATAAAATGATCTAAAAATATACTAACATCCGCGATATCGCGCTGCAGCGGGTTAATTCTATTCCAGAGTTCATTTGCCTTTGAAGTTTATATATTCGTCTCGCCCTCACGTATAGCTCTGTCCCCTTCTTTATGACGTAGCGAACACTGCCGGACGGACATACTGTCTTGTTTCCGTCTTTTTCAAATTGAATAGCGGCGTCTCACTCTGACATACTTCCTCTATTTGCGTCTCACTCGGTTACATAACAACATTCGTGCCGTCCCGCTCGACGCGGCAATGCTGCGAACGTTGAACTTCGAAGTTGTATAATTTAGATAAATTTTTCACTGGGCCTTAAGGAATTTTTGGCGGTAATTTTTGTATACGAACGATTTTAACGGAAGTATGGGAAGAAATATTCAGGATGTTATTAAATAATTAGAAATTGCATTCGAAATTTGCAATTGTTAGAACAAGTTAATAAATATTACTAGATGCATCTAACACATACATGATATCCGCTAGTATGTTAGTTAAAGAATACGCAAATTATCAGATATTTTAGGACACTCTTTTTTCTATACAAACAAATGTAAGTATGTCAGAATAGGATAATGTGGAGGTCAGTACTATCTTCCTTTATTCCTACCTCAAATATGGAAACAATTAATTTGATGGTTTGAATGTATGTATGAAGATTAAGTATCAAACTATTGAGAGATTAGATATTTTGTAGTGAATACTGCCATACAAATTGTATGAAACAATGTCGTCATTAAATTCAGTGTACTACTATAATGTACCTACGTACTTTTCATAGAAAATTAAATGATCTATTTGGAGTGTTTCGGAGTTTTTCGATATTTTCATAAAAAATGGAAATATAGAGATTTAAAACACATTAATTTGTCAAAAAAAATGTGTTTCATAATGAAAAAAAATGAGAAATTCTGTAATTTTTTCGTAAAAACTATTTTGAAATTTTGTATTTGTCTATCTATACAAATTTTCGCTTTCTACTTTTTATGGTTTTTGAGAAATGTGGAAAAATGTAATAAAAATAAAAAAATCTGAGTATGAAAGTTTTATAGGCAATTTGTCTATACTTTCTGAAATTTTGGGCTCTCTGTAAATCAAGCGGGTCAAAAGTTATAAGGGGGGGCGGACACACACAGACACGGTCTACTCCAAATTCTGAATTCATCCATACACATAACGTATATGCTGCGAAAGCTTTATGTTGGTGTTTTTTGTATGCAAAAAGTCCACTACGCCATACAAAATGTTCCTTCCTTGTAAAAATTGAATTTAGTGACGATATCGTTTCATACAATTTGTAAGACAGTATACATACACTACACAATATCTCACTTAATAGTTTGATACTTAATCTCCAAACATAAATACATACCATCATGCTGTTTTCATATTCTAGGTAGGAAAACAGACTGACCTCCATACTATCCTATCCTGATGTACATACCGACATTTTTTATATAGAAAACAAAATACCTTAAAATATTTATTAATTTGTGTTTAAGTTTTGCATGTATTCTTCAATTGCCATCGACAGTTGGATCTCATGTGTTACATGCAACTAGTTTAGATAAATGTATACTGCGCATTTAGGATATATTGGCTGTAATTTATACTGCGCATTTAGGATATATTGGCTGTAATAAGTTATACTTCGCATTTAGGATATTGGCTGTAATTTATACACAAATATAGGGACAACTTTCACGGAAGTATGGGAAGAAATGTTCGGGATTTAATCATAAAATCCCCACCATAATATTTTAGAAAATAATATATTCATATGTTTGTTTATCTATTTATTATTATATATAATGAGTGTATTTATTTTCACGCGTTCCAGCATCAATCGTAAACTAGAAATCTTCAAAATTTACATATTCTACATATCGCTTCCATTACGACCAGTGAATTAACTAGACACATAAAAAAATCGGCGTTTTATTTTTTTTATTGTGCAACAAGCTTTTATATCCGGCGTCGCTAACTCGTCAAGAAAATCGTTTGCAAATTGAAGAGTGTGACGACTTTCTCATGAATTTTATATCAGATCTTGAACATTTCCTGAGGTATCAACTTCCTTTATAAAAAAAAAAGATTCGGACAATGTGTTAAAGAATATTCACTAAACATGTGAGTTTGGTAATTTTCCAACTGTCGATTTGTTCAGGAGAACTTTGTTCTCTTAACATATCGACAATGTATCAAGCCAAAATACGCGAGAATTGTATGGAGAGGTCTACTTTTTTCACGGCTTTTCCAACTTTGAAGTCAAAAAACACCAACTTAGAGGCTTCGCAGCATATATGTTCCATACACGGATTTACTCAGAATTCGGAGTAGAACATTTCGTGTGTCTGTGTGTGTGTCTGTGTGTGTGTCTGTGTGTGTGTCCGTCCCCCCCTTATAACTTTTGATCCGCTCAATTTACAGAGCCCAAAATTTCAGAATATATAAACAGTTATAGGCCTACAAAACTTTTATACTCAGAATTTTGAATTTTTGTTTCAGTCAGGGGTTATCAACTTTTGAATTTTTACTTTATTTTTCCATATATCTCAGAAACCATAAAAGCTAGAACGCTGAAAATTGGTACAAATATAGACAAATATAAGATCTCAAATTTGTTTTTTCAAAAAAATTCCAGGGTTTCTCAAACATTTTTTATTAAGAAAAATATTTTTTTTATGATAAATTTATGAGTTTAACTGCATATATTTCTAAATTTTTCAAAAATATCGAAAAAAGCCGAAACACCCCAACTAGATAATTAAATTTTCTATAAAAAATATAAACATTGTATTAGCACATCTCAAACTTTTTTTAACAATTTTTATAAAAATTGAATGTAGTGACGACATTGCTTCATACAATTTGTAGGGCAGTCGCCTATACACAATATGTAAGAAGACTTAATAGTTTGATAGGTACTTAATCTCCAAACATACATACAGAACCATCATGCTGTTTTCATATTCCGGGTAGGAAAACAGGACTGACCTCCATATTGTCCTATCTTGACAAACATACCAACATGTGTTAAAATTTTCAATAATTTGGATTTATGGGTTTATAGTTTGATTCTTATTCTTCAACTATACATACTATCGCTATCGACAGTTGGATCTCATGTGTTACATGCAACTAGTTATAAATAAAATTTTTCGAGCTTGGTGGACGACATACCTAGTGAGGAAACATTCAGAGCTAAAAACGACTAGCTAGCTACAACTTTGGGCCAGGGGATTGGAACACAAAGTGAGGTGAAAGATAAACATTAACGGTCTTACTAATAAGATTTCGTTAATAGATTACTAAACGCGTAACTAGATAAGCACGACTAATGGCCGATATTTCAATGGACAATCAAAAATGGAGTTAATTGTCAATCAACTGATCGTCGATTAGATTCGTAATTGCCAATTTAGAAAATTGGTTATTTCAATACACAATTAAGAAAAAATCAACTAATCGTCGATCAATGTTTTTAACACGTGTAAATACCGTCTTATGCTCTGACTCTATGGTATTCGTTGTTTACAGCATGGTTTACAGTTTACATCCATTATTTTGTGTTGTGACAACTGCGGGACGCTAACATAATAGTCGACATATTATTTGTCAGAATTTTTATTATTATTATTTTTTCTATTATACAATTACATTAATTTACAAAGATAATAATTTATCTATGTATTGTAATCCAGAATTTGTCTTATCTCAATTTTTAAAATGTTTTTTTGTGAAATATTCATTACGTCATGGCCGCCCCGTCAATACACAGATGTTTCTAATGTTTATTTTATTTTTTTGTAATTCATGTATAAAATAAAATGTAAAGCAAACTATACAGTTAGTTGGTCACTGATACAGAATTCGTATTATCTCAATTTGTAAAATATCCACTATCCCAATTTTTAATTCAATAAAATAAGATGCTTTATAGAATGTTTCTTTTCTTTTTTTTTTTTGAATGTTACCTTTAGGACCCTGAAAATTTTGTAGGTTTGTGCAGTTTTGGTTTCAGTGAAACACGCTGAAAAGGTGTTTTGAAATCTTTGTTATAATAGAATAACATATTGTTTTGAAACAACCATTTGTTTATTTAATACAATATAGATAATAAAAAAACACAAAACTATATTACACAAAACGTACAAAGGTTATGTTCACAATTGACAGATCTTTGCTAACAAAAAACACAATTAACTCGCTTGATTGCCGAAAAACGGCCAATCAATTTTTGACATAATTGACGATCAACGTTGATTTTGTAAAGAAATAACGCCAAACTCCGATTAACCATAGACATGCCGAAAACCATAGAGAAAATCGACAGTCAAGCATTTAATTGTACATTGAAATATTGGCCCTTAAAACAGTTAAGATCGGTATTAAAAAATGTTACTTATAAACGTATACTAAGAAATGACTTACTAGTTCACCGAATTGTTTACGAACAACCTCATTTATTTTTTTCATATAGCCGCATTGGATTCACAGATGTGAAACAATAGATAAATGCATATGATCTTTGGATAACTGACATCGAAAAATGAAAACAAACACCGCATTGTGCCGTGTTGAGTCAACTTAAACACGATTGCGATGAAGTATGACAAGGACAAACGTTATAAGGATCAAATTTTTCTGTCAAACTCAAATATGCGTCGGATCATATGTGAAAGATCCGCCATTTTGAAATACTTTGTATGACACGCTAGTCAAGCGTTAAACAACCTCTCTACCTGTCTTGACGTCTACTAAATAACGGTGTAATAAAGATAATCACGGTTTACTTATAAGTAAACATTTTCGTTAATCACGCTCTATTACCAGGTACTATAGATAGTTTACGTTTATAAGTAAGACGGTCAATGTTTCAATATAAATCGGATATTAATGACACATTTATATAGCGGTAAAAGTACTTGCATTTGTAAAAGTACTTGCATTTCGAAATATAAATCCCTCAATATGTACTTTTTGATAAGTCTTAAGTAAGTACTGTTTCAATCGAACCATTCGAAAAATATTTAAATAGGTACGTTATATTCATTGCCACCAAATTTTGCTTATGTCATTGTGTATGGATTATTGGTCTGGGAAGGAATTAAATTTAATTTTTACACTAAAATGCCTACTTTAAAATTATGAAAAAACATCATAATCAAACGAATTAATTCAAGACTCTAAATTATATTTGAAAATATATTTAATTCGTGTACTTAAATACGTTGGTATTTAAGTAAACAAATATTTTCTCACAACATTATTTACATTATTATAAGTAAAATTAAAGTGAATTGCTTGAGATGGTTTGGACATATTGAAAAAATGAATGATAAACAACTGACCAAAAATATACATAGGTGTAAGAGATGGAGTGAATAGCGGGGGACGCCCCAGAAAGAGATGGCATGACAACGTGAACGATATTTTGAAAGGAAATATTAGAAGCTTAAAAAAATCGACGAGCATGTATGCGACGATGCATGGATGTAAAGGAAGCTAGGAATGTGTGCAAAAATAGAGAAGTATGGCGCTTGGTTCTCTCTGCTTACCCCGTAAGTGATATGGCGTGATGGTATGTATGTATGTGTGTACATTCTTGACTTTTGATTTGTCAAAACAATACGGAAGAAATGTGATAAATAAAACAATAAAAAAAACATTTTTTATTTGTCTAGTTAAATCACTGGTCGCAAATGAAGCGATATGCAGAATATTTTTACCTTTAAAGTTTTCTAGTTAGCAATTGATAATTGTCACATACATATGAATATTATGGTGGGGATAAAAAATAAATTTCATTTATTTATTTATGATTCACCGTGAATATTTTTCTCCCAGGAGACATTACCGCATTGGCAGATCCTAGGCTGCGTTCAGATACAACGCTCGACGTCGGGTGTCGGATGTACCCGAAGTTGCAGATTATGGCGTTTTTCACACCAATCTAACTGAACGCTTTCGAGCGGCGTTTCAATCTGAACGCAGCATCGGGCGTTTTAAATGTTAAATGTCATTTATCGTACATGTCTCTTTATAGGTTATATTTTCATCGAAATACAACGATTGGGCAGTGGAGTAAATAATGATCTCTGACCTTTTATTGGAAATTTTTTAATGATATTTTTATAAATTAACCTCTTTGAATGGCGACCGAGAACAAGCCGAAGAGGCGTCGGCAGACCCCAGGCAAAGTGGTCTGATGACATCAAGAAATTTGCCGGAGGGAGATAGACAGTGTGCCCAAGACAGGGAGTTGTGGAGGACCAAGGGGGAGGCCTAAGTATATCCAAGAATGGAAAAAAAACCTCTTTGTGAATGCATATTGTTATCATAAATAATGTCAACTGACATAATAGATAACGCAGAAACAAATAGAAGTCATCATTCCACAGGTAAAATAGAAGTCAACAGACACTATAACTGTCAGAGCGTTTTTCATCCGACAATTTTACCGAGCGTTTAGTGCGTACACTCGACGACGTTCAATCTGAATCGACGTGCGTCTGTTTCCGGTCATTAGGAACGGCTTAGAGCGTTACTAAGCGCACCCGGCGTTCATTGTGAACGCAGCCCTAATTCAACATAATGTGATGTGAAAACAAATTAATGCTGTCTATCTCAGGAAATTATAAGGAAAACTAATAACATTGTCATTATAAATAGTATTTTTAAGCCCGCTACAGTTATATTGTTTGTCCTAATTCAACATACCTCTACCGACTCGTATGTATGCTAGTGAGACATACCGACTCTAATGTATGCTAGTGAGACATGGACATGGCAGAAGACGCATGAAAGTAGAATTAACGCGGTTGAAATGAGGTCACTAAGACGAATGTGTGGTAAAACGATGTATGATAGAATAAGAAATGAGGATATTAGACGAGAATGTATGATTGAAAGAAATATCGTAAGTAAGATGAAAATAAATGCCCTTAGGTGGTTCGGTCACATAGAAATAATGAGTGATGACCGTCTGACAAAAAAAGTATACAAGGCTGATAAAAGAGGAACGAAAAGTAGAGGTCGGCCAAGAAAAAGTTGGCACGATCACATAAATGGGATTTTGAAAGATGGTGATGTTAGAAGTAAGAATAATAGGAGAGCGTGTATGAGACGATGTATGGACGTGAATGAAGCGAGGAACGTGTGTCAAGAGAGAGGAGTCTGGCGTCCGGTTCTCTCTGCCTACCCCAAATAGGGAAATGGCGTGATGGTATGGTATGGCTAATCTAACATATAGTGTGATGTGTAAACAAATTAATGCTGTCTGTCTCAGGAAATTATAAGGAAAACTAATAACATTGTCATTATAAATAGTATTTTTAAGCCCGCTACAGTTATATTGTTCGTCCTGATTCAACATAGTGTGATGTGAAAACAAATTAATGCTCTCTATCTCAGGAAATTATAAGGAAAACTAATAAAATTGTCATTATAAATAGTATTTTTAAGCCCGCTACAGTTATATTGTTTATTTGTAGTATTAAAGCTAATTCAAGTTCATTAATTTGATAACATGGCTGTGATAAAACGTTGTAAACATTATTATAATTCTATTAATAAAACAGTGAAGTTGCAATGGTAAACATACAATTACTGATAGTAAACCTTACGACATTGTGTATTAACAAACGGTTTAATTTATTTACTATCGAGAAAATCTAACAGCTGATAACAAAGTAGTCATGAAACTCCACTACTATGGAATAGTGGAGATTCATGATTTCACAATTTTTAAGCGTATTTTTTTACGTCAACTTCTCAATGAGTATCATGTAGAGAGTGCACACTATAAGATTCGTCGTGATGTGTTTGTATGTATGCCGTACACAAATATGAATATTTGTGTCCTCTGTACTGCCCATACTAAAAGGCCGACGAATTTCATATTGATACCATATATGTGAAGTACTTATGTACATTAACTTAGAGCTGACTAGTTTTCCATAGACAACGGTTCTTTTTTCTCGATGATTTAATCTATTAAAACTTTAAAAATCCTCTCACGGTCTGGAAAATCAAGATTTCCTTATTTTTTTGAATTTTTGAATCAATATTACAAATATGTTTATATGTTTATTCTATGTGTTTCTATAAAAAAACTATATTGTTTTACTCTCCACTACTATGAATGTAATAGTATTCATCTACATACTATCATCCATCTTCCAGGTAGAGAGAACCAAACACTGCATTCTTCTATCTTGACACATATCCATCATCTTGTGGCAGACCACTTCGAGAAATTTCTCAATATTTTTACATGACCGTCTATTATTAAAGCAATAATTTTACATCAACAGGTATCATGTACCCAGAGAGTGCATACTATGAGTTTTTGTGTGAATAGTGTATTATGAAAATTTTAGTCCTCAGGGAAACTAATAAACTTCATAAAAATGTGTTGGCCACAACCCAGTCGTTTTATATATAAATTAAACGCAGTGTCTATTCATATGAAAAATAAACATATGATTTTTTATGGAGAAAAAATAATTTTTTTTATGTTTTTCTTTACCATAGTTAATAAATTAAACTAAACACTAAAAAAATATATTTTAATAACACGTGCTTGCTTTAACAACATACTTATATATATGTTCATTTTATGGGAAATATGTTCGTTATGGGAAATATGTTCATTTTATGTTGTGAATTTTAAAATTTTGATAGAATCTCTTGTAATACTTATTCTATAATATTTATTCGAACCTTCGATTGTTCTTAGCACAGAATTTCTTGTAATACCATTTATTTATTAGAATCTTCGACTGTTTCTAGCACAGAATCTCTTGTAATACCAGTTATTTATTCGAACCTTCGACTGTTCCTAGCACAGAATCTCTTGTAATATAAGTTATTTATTCGAACCCTCTGCTGTTCCTAGCACATAATCTCTTATAGTACCAGTTCCAGTATACGAATGTTCGACTATTCCTTGCACAGAATCTTTTGTAATACCTACCAGCAAATTATTCGAACTTTCGACTGTTTCTAGCACATAATCTTTTGTAATACCAGCTGATTATTCAAAACTTCACAGAATCTCTTGTAATACCAGCTATTTATTCGAATCCTCGGCCGTTTCTAGCACAGAATCTTATGTTATACTGGCAGATTATTCGAACCCTGGAATGTTTCTAGCCTATAATCTTCTGTTATAGCAGTTAGCAGTTTATGTGACCTTTTTTCTGTCAAATTGATTTTGTAAGTGTTTTGAATTATTTCCTAAAGTAATAATTCTAGTCTGAATCTCGCAAAATGTGTTCGGACTCTTTGCCGTTCCTAGCACAGAATCTTTACGAGGTTCATAATGGCGATAGGACACAATGAACTATGTATAACAATACTATAGGTATATTTAATCTATTATATACAGCGGCGGTTAACATACCGTTATCGTCCAATGAACTTGAGTAGATAAGAACAGCCTACCTATGTACCTATTATTCTAAAACAATCATTCATCACTATTACACTAAAAATGACGATTTGTATAGAAACACTCGAAGATTATATGTAGTTATTATTTAACTTGAACGAGATATTTGTAAAATATGGATTATACAATCGATTGAATCAATCTTTATATATATATATATATATATATATATATATATATATATATATATATATATATATATATATATATATATATATATATATATATATATATATATATATATATATATATATATATATATATATATATATATATATATATATATATATATATATATATATATATATATATATATATATATATATATATATATATATATATATATATATATATATATATATATATATATATATATATATATATATGTGTTATATTTGATGTTTTCACGGGTGAAATATGTTATAATATTTTTATCTCGGTTTTCCCGTGTCAGTAGGTCTTGACTAAGACCATTTGTCTTCCGACGTTTCGCCTGAATATCACCAGGCATTTTCAAGGACTTAACGAAAAGCAGACGTGTGTCGCGCGCGTGCTTTTCGTTAAGTCCTTGAAAATGCCTGGTGATATTCAGGCGAAACGTCGGAAGACAAATGGTCTTAGTCAAGACCTACTGACACGGGAAAACCGAGATAAAAATATTATAACATATATATATATATATATATATATATATATATATATATATATATATATATATATATATATATATATATATATATATATATATATATATATATATATATATATATATATATATATATATATATATATATATATATATATATATATATATATATATATATATATATATATATATATATATATATATATATATATATATATATATATATATATATATATATATATATATATATATATATATATATATATATATATATATATATATATATATATATATATATATATATATATATATATATATATATGTTATAATATTTTTATCTCGGTTTTCCCGTGTCAGTAGGTCTTGACTAAGACCATTTGTCTTCCGACGTTTCGCCTGTATATCACCAGGCATTTTCAAGGACTTAACGAAAAGCACGCGCGCGACACACGTCTACTCACACTTGACGGTGAGCTTTCAGTAGAGCTTTCAGATATATATATATATATATATATATATATATATATATATATATATATATATATATATATATATATATATATATATATATATATATATATATATATATATATATATATATATATATATATATATATATATATATATATATATATATATATATATATATATATATATATATATATATATATATATATATATATATATATATATATATATATATATATATATATATATATATATATATATATATATATATATATATATATATATATATATATATATATATATATATATATATATATATATATATATATATATATATATATATATATATATATATATATATATATATATATATATATATATATATATATATATATATATATATATATATATATATATATATATATATATATATATATATATATATATATATATATATATATATATATATATATATATATATAATTCTTCTGTACTTGTGTATGTCACTGAACTCCTCCTAAACGGCTGAACCGATTTTGATGAAACATTCTATGTGTGTTTATGTGAGTCTCTGAATGGTTTAGATTCACAAAAATGAATTTTATACATTACCATAATAAAAAAATTATAAAAATATCAATCTATTTTCGGAATATGAATTTTGAATACAGACAACATTGCTTTCGATATGTCAAAATATAATGCAACATTGGTTATGTTTGTTTTTAGTTTGTTCAACCAGCTAATAACAGACAAGCCAACATTCGTGCAGGACAAATCCACACTCGCACACCTGTCGCTGTGGGATATGACGTGATGGCGTGTGGTATTTTTATGTTTGTTAAACCAGCTAATAACAGGCAAGCCAACCTTCGTGCAGGACAACGTCTGTCGGGTACGCTAATGGTACGTAAAAATAATAGATACTAGTTACTAGTCTTTGAATTCGGCAAATAAAAAGTAATGCGCATACCTCACTTAACTCTTACCACACTTTAGTTACACGCAATATGTTGTAGTGTTAGGACGTATTATCGTAGTCAAAATACCGTCGGATGCGATGAAATCCTGTAAAAATTACACTATAACTGTGAAGAACCGACCAGATATATCTTTTAAGGCTGCATATTTATTCGATAGTTATTATATTCATATGGATTTCATCTTCTTGTTCTTTCATTAGGCCCAGGTCCTGTTTTATGCTGCATTTTCAGCCTCCTGTGATGTGGACTGCCAACTATCTCGCCATCTTTTTGATGGGCGTCCTCGTGGTCGAGATCCCTCCGGTACGTTGTCTCGGGTTATCTTTGGAATCCTATCTTCGGACATGCGGCTGACGTGTTCGTTCCAGTATCTTCTTCTTTGGCGCCCCCATCTTACGATGTCCTCAGCTTCGCAGATTCTTCGGATCTCTGTATTTCTGACTCTATCACGAAGACTTTTGCCAGCTATGCATCGCAATATTTTCATTTCACTGGTGCGCAGAAGTTGTTTGGTACGGACCGTATCAGCTCTGGATTCAATAGCGTATGTTAGGATAGGTCTGACGCACGTTTTGTAGATCCTCATTTTGCCCTTGGTGCTCATGTGTTTGTTCTTCCATAAAGTTTCACTCAGACAGCCCGAGATCTCTGCGGCCTTGTGTGCTTGCTGTGTCACTTCTCCATACAGATCATTGTGACATGCCATCTCGATCCCTAGATATTTAAATTGCGTCACTTGCTCTATTACGTCATTTTCAACACTCAGATTGCACCTATGGTTTTTGTTATAGAGAGAAGCATGTTATATTTTTCCGACGCAGTGTGGAATCTGTTCAGCATTGTTTGGAGGTCTCTCTCTGATTCTGCGATAACTGCGATTTTCACAAAAGGAGCTGGGGCGTGGATTGTCGATAGTTATTTTATATTTTGAATAAAGAAGAGAGAAACATGCTGCCAATATGACAAGTCAACATATTTACAATATCTACATTGTAAAGGCGCCGACGCGGTCGTCACGAGTCAAAAAAATACACAACTTTAACTGATTGGAATAGAATTTACATTTTGGTACATTTTTTAAATACGCGTCAAGTCACATTTGCTTATGACAGAATCAAATACGATGCAGATGGGATTCGCTTTTTCGCACATCTATCTTTCACAGACATTTGGTGTAAGAGATAAAATATAATGTGATTACACGGGAGAAAAAGAGAAAATACGTCTGTAGTGTGTGCCTGAATATTAACTGTTGTATTATCTCTTTCTTACAAATGTATTTCATTATTCTGTGCTCTTTCTTGGTGATGTTATAAGAATTCATTTAACTGTACCATTTTTTTTAGAGCGATTGTTCTCATAGAACGTGTCCATATGTAAAATGTCAATTGGATTAAAGTTGTTGGTGAAAATCAGAGGTAAAATAAGAAATATAAATTGGAGAAATAAATAAAATGGAGGCGTCCATTAGTAAAGATTTTATGTTGAAAAAGGAGGACTCCAAATTATTTTTAGTTATTTTTTATATTGTATATTCAGCGATAACTTTATCGTGTTGTCCAATTTCGATAAATCTAATGGGATCCATGGGGTATTTCTTGAAGATCTGATGATGGGATCCATGGGGGGATCTCTTGAGAATCTGATGATGGAATCCATGGGGTATCTCTTTAGAATCTCATGATGAAATCCATGAGTTATCTCTTGAGAATCTCATGATGGAATCCATGGGGTATCTATTGAGAATCTGATGATGGGATCCATGGGGTATCTCTTGGAGATCTGATGATGGGATCCATGAGGTATTTCTTAAGAATTTGATGATGGGATCAATGGGGTATCTCTTGAAGATCTGATGATGGGATCCATGGGGTATCTTTTGAAAATCTGATGATGGAATTCATGGGGTATCTCTTGAGAATCTGATGATGGGATCCATGGGGTATCTCTTTAGAATCTGATGATGGGATCCATGGGGTATCTCTTTAGAATCTGATGATGGGATCCATGGGGTATCTCTTGAAGATCTGATGATGGGATCCATGAGGTATTTCTTAAGAATTTGATGATGGGATCAATGGGGTATCTCTTGAAGATCTGATGATGGGATCCATGGGGTATCTCTTGAAAATCTGATGATGGGATCCATGGGGTATCTCTTAAGGTTTGATGATGGAATCCATGGGGAAATCATCACGAAACTAATATCCACTTGAACTACTTGAAAATGTGGTCAAACATTAAAAAAATAAAATGGAATCCCATCACAGCCCAATAATCATCATCACACATATTTGAGGTAGGTAAAAAGTACTGAACTCCGAACTATCCTATCCTGACATCTATATGTTTGTATAGGAAAACATAATATTATATTAAAATATTAAATAATTTGGATTTGAGGTTATACTTCGACAGTTGGATCTTATATGTTAATAGTAATTAAGTATATTACATGCATGTAACACATGAGATCCAACTGTCGATGGCGATAGAATGTATAGCTGAAGAATACGTACCAAACTATAAACCCAAAAATCCAAATTATTGAATACCTACCTATTTTAAGATATTTTGTTTTCTATAAAAAACATGTAGGTATTTTATTTATTTATTTAATACAGCTTCTCGGGCAACTAACAGGTACTATGTCAAATATGAATTTAACACGCACCCAATAACATGTTGCCACATGCTGGAGACTTACGATATTAATCGTCTCACAGATCCAGACTGAAAACACAATTAAAAACTGTGTCTCCACCGGGAATCGAACCCGGGACCTTTGGATCAGCAGTCAGATACCCAACCAAGTGAGCCACGAAGTATGTATGTCAGGATAGGATAGTATGGAGGTCAGTCCTTTTTTTCCTATCCAGAATATGAGAACATCATGACGGTAGGTATGTATATTTGTAGATTAAGTAGGTATCAAATTGAGTGCTATTGTGTAGTGTATACTGCCTTACAAATTGTATGAAAAGATGTCGTCACTAAATTCAATTTTTATAATAAAAAATAATAAGTTTGCTAAAAAAAAAAAAATATAGGCAGTTAGACGGATAAATTTATCATACAAAAATATATACGGGATGCAATAAAATACGACAACGAAATAATAATACAATGTGTACGTAAATCTCCATTCTCCTTAATTTTTTGGTTAGGTTAAGTTAGCCTATAATAATAATAGCGACTCGCGTGAGCGAGTTGCTTCATAAATTGAATGGAAATTGATTGCAGGAGAAATGTTATCAGCACCTTTGTCATTTGAGATTAGGAATAAATTTTTTTATGTATTCGCATTTGATCACTTTTTTAAACTTATTATTTACGTAGTTGTATGATACCTACAATTATTAAATCCAACTACATAAGTAATTATATTTTGTGTTGAAAATTTACGAGTTTAATGTTGACGTGTTTATCTATGAAATATATAATTTAATAAATATAAGCACGTATAATTAAGTAGTCAGATTTAGACAAAAATCGTGACGATCGATCGCAAAGAGCCATACACTGTCGATTTATCGTTACGATTTGCATGATTGCATGGGTTTTTGTTGCGATCTCCGATATCGTTTTCGACCAAGTAAATCGTTAACAATATTGACATACACTGTCGACTCGTCATTTTGATCGGTCTGAAACGACGGATCGAAAAGACGAATCGTACCGTGTATGGGGCCCCTTCTAGGAGAACGAAATCGGTCGAGGCAGGATTCGAACTCAATAGTTTTTTTTTTTGGATATAATAATAATAATTATAATATTTATAAAGATATTAAAAATTCAATCACACTTTCACGCTCGCATTGCGATCAGTATTAATTTATTTAAAATTTAAATTCGTGTATAATTTTGTTATGTGAATATTTCTGATTTATTTTTTTGTCCGTTATTTCTTCCGGTATTTTAATAGTTATTCTGCTATTCGGGGCGGAGACGAATCCAATAAATAAGAGATCATTCCAATCGGTCCAGCCGATCTTGAGTCATAAATGGTTTAACTAAACCCTACCTTGATTTATTTATTTGGATTTAATTATTTTTTATTCTAATTATAGTGATTAAGTTATTGTGTTGACATTTTATACATTAAAAAATTAAATTAAAACCACTTACATTTTGGCGGCCCAGACATGGGCCTAGGTTGGAGCAGGTGGTCCTGGCATCTCGATTCCGATATCTTCGAGTTATCCAATAATATCCAAGATGTATTTGGTAACGAATTTCACTTGAATTCTAAGCGTATCCGCTTCGATCACCAAAATCACATAAATTGAATCACTGATATATCCGAAATAACCACTTGAAATATTTTTTGCGCTATTTCACCGGTATTAACACGCCCAAATCCACAAAATGCCAAGATCTCAAACGCAAAATCACAGTGAAACTTTTGAATCTTGCACTACTTCACCAACATTCATTTGTTATTGAACGAAAATCACTCGAATTTCTTGTAGCGACCACGAATTTTCAAAATCACAAGCGATCAAAATAAAATCACAATGATCTTAGTGATTTTTTACAATTTCACCGTTATTATTGGATAAAAATCACTTAAACGCAACAATGCTACTGCTTTTTCTTCACACTTTCATCGAAATCATTTTGACACAAATTCACAAGTGATAGTCACGAAATCACTATGATATGATCCCAGTGAATCTTTTACAATTTCCCCAATATTTTTTGTTGTTGTTGTCGAACATTAATCACTTAAATTTAAAGTCACATCGAAACTCCACGCGATTTATGAAACAACTCGTGAATATTCACAAAAACTCCAATTTGTTTGCACAAACCCGAATCTGACTCAAATGTGGCCAAATTCATTCGGTCAACACTCACTGAATTCTCGAAACTGTCGATTTCTCAGATCGCTAAGTCACCATTCGTTTTGAATTCCCTGCAGATCCTGGACAAAAAACCATACGAACGCTTAAAGATGAATATATTTTTGGCGACTGAACAGCGTCGAAGTATTTGTGCAATGGACGATTTGTTATTTTTATCGAATACAATATTTTAATTCAATTCATTTCGGAGAGTCTTATCTATCGATACAAAGTCAATACTACAATACATAATTTTATCTTTGCAAATTAGGTCAACCGTTGAATACGACCAGAAAGAAATGGCGTAAATTCTTTCACAACAAAATCAGAAATAAAACGATTCACTTTGTTTAAACTTTGTGCTTTTTTTCAATTTAATAAAACTATCTTTAACTTTATTTAGTTTTGTGCGTACGATATTATTACTTTACATACCTACATTACCGAAAATCACAAGAATCAACAACGTTTTGAACATTGCTTACTGTTCGAGATTAAATTATCATCTTTGGTTAATAGTAAGTATGACTATTATTAGTATTATTTATGGCAATATTATTGACTTATTCAGTTTCAGATAATGCAATTTGTTTTTACATTAAAATCTTATCACAACTGTTTAAACCCTCGGTTTAAATCTTCCTCACTTCAACGCCGATATTTTACACTAATAAAGCTTTGGTATTCTGGCAAGAATCTTTTATAATGACTCGAATAAGATTATCTTTTATGTTACAATATTTAAAATTACATTTTTTATAACTATTTCGGGTTAATTATTTGACGTTGACGTCTACAATTTTTCGTATTAATTTTTGACAAATATCTTATTATTTACAGTGTTCATTAATTAAGTTACATTTCGTTTATTAAATCTTATACCTAAATGTGTTTCGTCAATTAATGACAGTTACGAATGTTAACGCACATTGTATATGACACAATTATCTTCCAAATACCACAGCAAAACTTTAATGTTTATGGTTCGCTTTAATAAAGATGCATCAAAAATCTTTTCCGCATTTTGACAATTCTTCAATTTTTTCTGCACTTTCGGCAGTACTACAAATTGTTGTTTTACAAAGTGTCGCTTCCGATTTACGGCACAGGACATAAATTAACAAAATCTCGCTCTGCACTGGTCAATTCTTGACGACTTTTCACCTTTCAATCACACATAACACGATTTTTTTTCGATGCAGTATCAACCCCAGATCACAGAATAGGACGTGTCTGGACAATTTTTTGCCTCAGAATTCCACTACAGGACATGTTTAACTGCGCTTCGTCTCCAGATGACAGAACGCGCAATATTTTAAGCCTCAGCACTGGATCACAAGAGATCGATTGTCAAAAATTTGCTCCTTAATCATAGAGCATTTTTTGACAGTAGGTACTTATTAATTTTCAACGATATATTGTCTCAATCAATACTATAGCACAAGATAGTTATTGTTAGAGTTTCGCCTCTAAATCATAGCACATATTTTGACTCGATTTCGCTCGACAGCGTTCGTACTTCGATGGCGCGCAACTTCTAGAAGAATGGCAGACTTGCGAGTGTGCTCAGACAACATGTGCTCTTGGAAGATAATAATTTCGACGTTTGTTTGTGTGTCTCGTGTCACAACCTTGACGCGTTGAAGAATCAGCTGTTTCCACGTCTGTCTATGGCCGCACAGGCGGAGCGACTAAGCGGCAGTTTCACTGGAGAAAGTGGCATGGAGCCACCCATAGTCGCCCATAGAAAATATCACCATGATGAACTGGTATTTGGGAAACTGCAACAAAACAAGGCGACAAATTAAAATCGTTTGATGGTTTGATGGGCTTCGTGGCACAGATAGTCAGATATCTGACTCCCAGGTCAATGGTCCCAAGTTCAACTTATCAGTGTGTCTTCGGTTTGGATCAGTGAGACGATTGACGTCACAAGTTACCAGGATGTGGCAACTTGTTATTGGATGTGTGTCAAATTATCAAATGACAATAGTATAGGGTCCAGCAAATTACTTGAGAATGTTCGTCGTGGATGGAGGCGGTTTGCAAAAATAAACAGCGCAAGTGGCGTATTTCTTGCCATATGGCAATTTCTTCCAACTGACCAGTTATTCCAGCCCAGAGAAGCAAAATTTGTGAGAAAATAATTTAAATCAATTTCTCCTCTGCTGGGTCGAACCCAATGAAAAAATACCAACCGAGTGAAAAAAAACTTTTGATAATTCTGCGCAGCGCACGCTATTTCTCTAGTTATTTGCAGATTTCTAAACCTGCAAATTTCTCGAGAAATGATTAAGTAATATGGGAATATAAAAAACCCATGTGTCATGATACAAAAAAAAAAAAACATCAATACTATAACACAAAATAAAAAAAAAAACAAAATAAATACCTATACAAAAATTGTAAATGAAACTGAAGACCTGTACATTTTTCATCTGTCAAGATCAACATTTGAAAAAAATCCTTATGATAAGGTAGAGGTAGTTTACTCACATCTTTAAAAACCTCTTTTGTAACTTATTTTTGTTTTTTTTAATGTTCTTTTTTTACTTGTGCTACTCTTCATGCACTCAAACATAAACTTAATCTCGTGCTCACACCACATACATACACATACATACACACACAGACATACATACACACAAATCATCCATTCTCCATTTTTTTCCCTTATTACTGTTACAATAAGATAATATTTAATATCAATACTGATCGAGATCGTAATTTAGTGATTGGTGTTACTATTTTCGTTTTTATATTTAATAATTCAATTTGAATTTATATGTATATTTAAAAAAAAAATGTTTGTAACCTTAAATAAATAAATAAATAAATATGACAATTTTCACAATATGACCTCAAAGGTGAGACGAGATAGGAACTACTCATTTGGGATATTTCATCATTAAATATATTATTGTTTTTTTGTTATATAGTACGTGTACCTTTTACAAAATAAAAAAAATAAATAAATAAAAATAATACATAAATAGTACACAAATTTGGTCAAACAAATGGTTGAGTATTGGTGATTTGGACGCGGATTTAGAAGGTTTTATAATAGCGATTCAGGATAAAGTAATAAAAACTAAAAATTATCAAAAATATATAATAAAAGACATATAAATGTAGTAGATGATATTTTTTAACAGATTTTTAATTATCTCAATAGAGACGAAGTTGGAATATTTATTGTAGGAGAACAGGGAAATCAAGGCACCTACAGGGCTTACGACCTGTCATCGGCTGGTTTACGTGATCACTTTATGCGCTTGCGCAACGTTCACCAATTATGCCTTTTTAATGAGATCCCTATCAATTCAATTTTGAAAGTTCTATATATTGTAATACTGAAATTCTTTTCGCTTGAAAATAAGGAATTTTTTCTACAGCCATCTATGGGTGAAATTATGAACAACAATCTTATTATTTTTATTTATTTTGTTGTAACGCCATCTATTGAGAGAATTGGTTTTTTGTAAATAATGAAAGCTACAATTCTTATTTCATTATTTACAAAAAACCAATTCTCTCTATAGATGGCGTTACAACAAAATAAATAAAAGTAATAAGATTGTTGTTCATAATTTCACCCATAGATGGCTGTAGTAAAAATTCCTTATTTCAAGCGAAAAGAATTTCAGTATTACAATATATAGAACTTTCAAAATTGAATTGATAGGGATCTCATTAAAAAGGCATAATTGGTGAACGTTGCACAAGCGCATAAAGTGATCACGTAAACCAGCCGATGACAGGTCGTAAGCCCTGTAGATGCCTTGATTTCCCGGTTCTCCTACAATAAATATTCCAACTTCGTCTCTATTGAGATAATTAAAAATCTGTTAAAAAATATCTTTGACTCCCGACAGGGAAAAATATCCAATGTTTGCGCAAATGCAATAATAAAAATATTCGATTAGTAGATGATAGTTGTAGGAAATGTTTGGCTTTTCCGGAAACAATCGAGCATATAATATCGGGCTGATCTTTTCTCGCGCAATCAGAATATACATTTAGACATAACCAAGTAGCAAAAATAATACATCAAAATTTAGCTATTAAATATAAATTAATTGACGCGATAAACATAAAACCATATTATGAATATGAACCGATTTCATTTTTAGAAAATAATAATATTTCGCTTTATTACGATAAAACAATATTAACTGACCGGTCAATTCAACATAACAGACCCGATTTAATAATACATGATAAAATTAAAAAAATAACATATATTTGCGACGTGGCTATTCCAAATTCTAGTAATATTATAAAAACTTTTGATGAAAAAAATTAGAAAATACACCGCTTTAGGTAACGAGATTAAAAGACTTTGGCATTCTCGTAAAATAATAATATTACCGTTCATTATTTCAGCCACTGGCATTATTCCTAAATCGTTAATCTGTAATTTAGAAATTATAGATTTATCGAAAAACTTAATAATAAAAATGCAAAAAACGGTAATAATGAATACATGTAGAATTGTTAAAGATTTTTTAAACGTTAATATTCGGGAATCAGTAGGGTTGTTAGGTAGTATAGAGACCTCCTCAGAGCCTAATCCTTTGATATGTTAAGTATCTGGATGGGTGAACTATTCCCAATTGAAAGCTTGATGATGCGTTTGTTGCATTTTATTTTGCTCTTTTAAATAATTTACAATTTACGCATTGATCTGCTAATTCTTTTGAGGAAGTGTATAATGGTAATAATAATAATTGAGTGTTATTATTTGTAGTGCTTAATTGTTATTAATATCATTAGTAAATCGGCCAGCGCCGCGTTATAAAAAAAAATTAATGGAATATTAGGGAGGGTTTTTCAAATTGATTTGAGTTTCTTTTTGAACTCTTCGTAATTTGTTTCAGTCCTGATATTCATTGATGGGTTGTTGTAGTTGTTGAAGTTGGAAAGATGGAAATGTGTGCGGAGCTAGAATAGCGTGTCGCTCGGTACGCTCTGCCTACCCCAATAACAGGGAAATGGCGTCATATATAATTCTTAAGAATGTACATTGCGAAAGAAACCTGAATTTACCCGCAGTTTTAAGTATGTATAATATACTATAATTAATCGATGATTCGTGGGTAACTTTTTGTTCGATATTGAATGGCCGTTTCTATGTAAAATTTTATGAATCATAAATAACTATATAATATTTAAGAGGCATATGAATCTAAACACCCCAATTTTTAATAAAAATTCTCAAATACAATATATTTAACAATGTAATTTCAATATTTGTCTATGGTGAATGTTCGTCACACACATAGGTTTTTATTATAATACACTAGATGTCGTAGTTAGCAAATATTGTATGAATCGAAGTGAGGCATTTTTCCGGGGGATTTTTGACCGTTTGGTTCCAGACCACATCGTTTTTCTATAGATAATAACGACTTATGTGAATTGTTTTCGGATTTATTTGTCTTAAAAACATTTTAATTATTAAAGTTTAGAAAACAGTTATCTAGGATGTGTTGAAATGTAAGGAAAACTGAAATATGTTGCCAACCAAAACGTCAAACGCGCGATATTCCATGACTCAGTTTTTGCACGGAGTAATACATCTAGTATATTATAGTAAAAATCTATGGTCACACAATATTAAAATTCAGCATAAATTCTACTAAACAAATCACTTCATAGATGGCGATAGATTAAAATATATAGAACATTCAAAATTGAATTGATAGGGAACTCATTATGTCCTATTCTGATTCGTCTAAATTTATCCGTCTGAATTTTAGTATATGAGAAATGTCAAAAAGTTGACTGCATTTATACGGGACTCATTACGTCACATCGCGCGGATAAAATCCTTATATCCACGGTCACTCGTTGTTTTAGATGATTTAATACTCTGAATCGAATCAGAATAGCACATAAGAAAGCATTATTGGTGAACGTTGCGCAAGCGCATAAAGTGATCACGTAAACCAGCGCCCTGTAAGTGCCTTGAGTTCCTGCATGGTTCTTCTATAATATCCCAACTTCGTCTCTATTGAGATGTTAAAAATGTTTGTCAGTAAAAATACCATTTGACTCCCTACAGGGAAAAAAATCAAATTTTTGCGCATAAGCAATTAAAAAAATATTATCAATGTAATTTTTGAACGTTCTATATATTTGAATAATGTGTAACAATTCACCTGAAAATAAGGAATTGTACTATTGCCATCTATGAAGTATCGAAGAAACCTTTTTTTTTTGTAACGCTATCTATTGACAAATTAGTTTATCTGTTATGTTTTCAGTCACTGGATGTATGTCCTCTTAATACGTATTTTTAAATTACGCATACATTTTGCATCGTAAGTTGTTTATTTCCTATATTGGCATACATGAACAGCTTACATTCATAACCTTGCAATACCAATCGCGCGAAAAACAAAGTTATCTTAAGAATTTGCGTATTATAATAGTAGTTTAATGACTCACTTAGACATACTTCATATCAAATCAGTATCCTCCTGAGTCCTGAAGCATTTATTATTTTGGTAATTTAGTCATTTTGTTATTGTCAAAACAACAAAAATGCAACAACACTTATTGAGAATATTTTAAATTATTCTATTGTCCATGAAATAGAACCATCAAAATAAAAATAAATTATGCAGTTTCGCAGATAGATGTAATTTTACAAATTATAGTATACCAACTATACCCTCAGAAGGGTATCGAATGATGCATGGACGTGAACGAAGCGAAAAATGTATGTCGAGAGACAAGTCTGGTGTTCAGTTCTCTCTGCCTACCCTAAATAGGTAAACGGCGTGATGGTATGGTGAGTTTAACATTTTTTATTTATTTATAGACCCTGTGCAAGTTACTTAATTGCTATAAGGTAATTAATTTCATCTAACTAAATTGTTTTTCCAACCCGAAGAAGCAAGATTTGCTCGAGAAATGAATGTTAGTAAATTTCTCCTCTACTAGGAATCGAACTTGAGACGCCGACACAAGAGTTCATAGACTTACCACCATGCCAAAGCGGTCGATACGTCATATTCACCACAATATAAATTTTAGTGTCAATTTTTTAAACATTTCTATTCTTCTCCCAATAACAAGTTGCGACAATTTGAATGTAATGATAATTATAATTATTTTATCGGTTTATTGAATTCTATGCTGCGAGGCACCGTTTATCATCGTTTTCGGGTAAAATAAAATCACACATTACAGCAGTATGGTTCACCACCACCTATTCTGAATGTTGGCTATTTAGAAGATACTTGTGTGTGGGGATAGACGCATATGTTGTGCTTACCCTCATGAGGTAATGCACACCCTCAAACATGTCGCTGGTTACTCTACATTTTGGGATATGCCGTGATGGTATGAATGAATGTTTTATGGAAATTCCAAAGTCGTTAGAAATCTTAAATTTATCAAAAATGTACTAGTAAAAAAGCATATATCAAATATACATATTCATCATACATATCGACTGCCCCAACGAACGAGGCAGTACTTAATTCAATATTTTAGGTATTTGAGTTAGTACCAAGTACCACTTTTAGGTTTAGACCATGATTGCCTGCCTCCAGCAAATTCAGCAGTAAGTATCTCAAATTATGTAGAAAAATTATCTATAGGTATAAATCTCTAGGAATGATAGGTAGTATAGAAGTCTACCTCAAGAGTCTCTTATGATAAATACAATGAATGGGTGAATTGAAGCTTGATTAATGCTTTTTTTACTGTCATGGAATTTGATTTTTAAATCATTTACAAGACGGCTAAATAGCTATAAAAAGCTAACAGCTATAAAAAGCACATAGTAATATAATAGGTAATATTTTTTCATCTTAAGAGGACATATAACGTTAAATCTAGTGACTGAAAATATGATATTAAAACCGTATAATGCATCATGAAGTTAGGCGTTAGTACGGGTAACTATCGCGTGTGTTATAAATGGTTTATATGTGATTAAAAATATCGGAAACCCGAAATTTTGTTGATTTATTGCATTTTAAGAATAAACCTGACATAATTTAAAAAAATATCGGTCATTCACTTTGATTTTATGCATTCTTTAAGCATATAAAAAATTTATTTCTCTACGACACATAGTTATGGAGTAATTTAAAAAAATGTCGTAAAAAACGATATGTATTTTAAATAAGTAATTATTTTAGGAGAATCTATGGTGAATTTTAAAATAATGTGAAGAACATTCACTAGAGAAATGTTAAAAATACTTATGGTATTTTTTTAGAAACACACTGATACACACATTATATATTATTTAAAATTGGGGTATTTAGGTACATATGGCCCCTTAAAAGCGTATTAATTTTTCCACCAAAGACCACAAATTCGCTATATTTACAAATTACGAAAACAAAAAATAATCACCTATTTAAAAAGCGTCTCGAAAAGACATTAAAAAATATATAAATCCACGCTGTGTTTCACAAATATCACATTTTTTCATTAGGTCACGTGTTTTCTGCACACTTTTTTAAAAACACAACGACAAAAAAATATATTTCGATCAAAGGAGAAACGTAGAAAAGAAAACCACAAGAAAACTTTTTTAATTCACAATAATTATATCACTCTAAGAGGGGTAAATTAAAATTAGACACACGTTTAATTTATAAATAAACACAATCCGATTTTGTTGTGGTTAAAAATATATTTTTTCAATGGATTTTTATGTTGACACTTTTTGAATATTATTTGTTTCGTAAGCCGATTGAAACGAAGAAACGAATTAGCGCTGACACGACACGACTCTCCATGCGACGCCCTGCGGACAACTGACGAAGCTATGGATTATATCGTCCCGCTACGTTCCTAGTTCCCAGTGATACCCTCCCAATATTCCTGGATTCGTTTTAAAATTATTTATTCGTTTAAATTGAAATATTAGGAATGCATTTTTACTAAAACAAAGGATTAGTATACAAAAATCAGCGACCTTACTGTCGAAAATACAATTCAAATCCGATTTCAGATTACGCTTAAAATTAGTACCTAACTGCCGCACTATTCTTCAAGTATTACGATAATCGTACATTCTAATTACAATAAATTGTTATTACAATATATTACAATAATCTAGTTATCCTACATTATTTATTTATTTATTTATTTTCTCAGCTCATTTACAGTTTAATGATACAATATTATTTTACAGTGTTAGAGTCAAAAAAAGCATTCCATCAACATAATATAAAAACAGTTTACTAGCCAAAAACATTCATACACACACCTTCATATGGTATGAATGAAAGAATGATTATACAAAAAAATAATGACAATTTGATAATTAAATTTGATCTAAACGAATATTTATGATTTAATATGTAGATTAGAGTATGATCGAGTACTGATTTGTAAGTTTTTTAAGATTTTAATTTTGACATTTTGTCATGAGTAGCAATTTTAAACGCCTGCTGTCAAATTGATATCTCTGTTGTTTTAGATCAGTGGTTCCCACACTTTTAATTTCGCGTACCACACACGAAATTATAAATCAGTAGCGTACCACTGAACTGTAACCGTTAAAAAAAAACCTTCAAAATGGTTAAGTAATAAAAACTGCAACAACTGTTTATGACATAATCATTTATTAATTATGGGAAAAAAATATTCTTATATAAGATAGGAAATATCTGGCTCAGTTGAACTTAATTTTATTTATTTATTTATTTAATATTGCTTCTCGGGCAACTAACAGGTACAATGTCAAATATTAATTTAACACGCACCCAATAACAAGTTGCCACATTCTGGAGACTTACGATATTAATCGTCTCACAGATCCAGACTGAAAACACAATTAAAAACTGTGTCTCCACCGGGAATCGAACCCGGGACCTTTGGCTCAGCAGTCAGATATCTAACCAACTGAGCCACGAAGGCCGACCCTAATTTCCGATTTTAAGCGGAAATTAGGGTCTACGTTAAGCTTATTACGATATTTGTTTTTTTTATTATCAACATAGCAGAAAAACCGCTCTTACAGAGATACGTGGTTGTAAATGGAATCAGAAACAGTAATGCTTTTCTAGACAGCGATGGATATTCATTTTTAACTTTAAGCCAAAATTATTTACTCATTTACTGTGTATGTCATATGGCCATGGCTGCTTGCGTACCATCTTAATAATTGTCGCGTACCACCAGTGGTACGCGTACCATAGTTAGGGAATCACTGTTTTAGATGATATAAAAAAAACATTAGTAATCTTCAGTGATTATATGTTAGATTATTTATCCAATATCTTTAACAAACGATGAGAAATTTAACACTTTATCGTTTATAACAGAGAAATGTTACGCATAACATTCAACTAAGCAAATATTTAAATAAAAAAAATTATTTTATTTTTATTTTTTTATTTAAGAAACACTCACAGAGAAATTGACATTAAAAACACTCACAGAGAAATTGACATTAAAAACACTCACAGAGAAATTGACATTAAAAACACTCACAGAGAAATTGACATTAAAAACACTCACAGAGGAATTGACATTAAAAAATACAAAATATATAAATACAAAATAACATGTAAAGTCAACTCTCCAATTATGAGTGCCTGCAGCATGTTATATTAAAATACCTATGATAAGGTGGTAGGAGGAGAAAAAGGGGACTAATTCAAGGACCACAGTTGATTCTAGGATTGCTCCTGCGAATATATTATAATATCTTTACTCAATTGCTTAAATTTTGCATATTTTAAATTAAAAATGTCCAAGTCAGTCAAAAGTCTATTGTAGTCATCACAAATTGTACGGAATAATGCAACATGTCATTAATCACGTAATTCAAGTTATCATTCATATATTATATCTCAGCTAGGAACATGTTCAGCCTGTACTTGTCATGAATGAGACGATGCATGAATGTAGACAAAGCAATGTATACGAGCTAAGATAAAAAAACGTGGCCTTCCCTATTAGTAGAGACCTGAATTATTCGCGTTATTTTTTGCAAAAGGTATGTTATTTTTTGTAAAAAAGCGGTGTTATTATTCTCATTATTTTTTGTAGAAAAGCGGTGTTATTATTCGCGTTATTTTTTATGAAAATGATGTAATTTTTTTGTTGAAAAGCGAAAAGTAGTGTTATTTTTCATTTTTAACCTTGACAGTTCTAGAAAATGATGTTTTTTTCTACAAAAAAATATAAATTAAGAGAGATTCTGGAAACACTGGTAAGTTGGAAAAAAATGCTATATGGACAAGAAACTCGCCACTTGCGCAGGATGCAAGGAAGTGTTTATTATTATACATACATACATACCATCACGCCGTGTCCCTTGCGGGGTAGGCAGAGAGAACCGAAAGCCACATCTTTCTATCCTGGCACGCATCCCTCGCCTCATTCACATTCATGCATCGTCTCATACATGTTCGTCTATTGCTCACACTTCTAACATTTCCGTCTTTCAAAATTTCGTTCACATGGTCGTGCCATCCCTTTCTTGGGCGTCCCCGCCCTCTCATTCCATTCCTTTCCGCTCTGTATATTTTCTTCGTCAGGCGCTCCTCATTCGATCTCCCCATGTGACCAAACCATCTCAATGTGTTCACTTTCATTCTAGTAATGATATCTTTCTTCATCTTATATTCTTTCCTTATATCCTCGTTTCTTACCCGGTCATACATCGTTCTATTACAAATCCTTCTTAACGATCTCATTTCAACTATCATTTCAACTATCATGTTTATTATTATCATGATTAGAAATCAACACCGACGCATTGACGCTGCGCAAGATGTGTAACTCTGATTTTGATGCACCTGCTCTGTTGGCTAGGGTAAACTTCTGTATACCATCGTTGACTCGAATTCGCAATTACAGACAGTTTTATATGAACACTCCGACCAGTAATGCTGGTGTTAGAAGTCCCTTATACAGAGTCACTCACAATTTTAATAGTAAGTTTGGGAGTGTGGATGTCTTTGCCTCTTCCCTGCATGCGTTTAGGAGATCCATTAATCAAATACTTGATTAATGGATCCTATGATACCTATGTGGGTAGACTGTATTCGTGGTGTCGTGGCCACTACATTTTTGCCTCGTTCCAATGTATATGTTTTTTTACTGTATATCATTTTTTTAAATTTTGTTTTATTCACTCTTGCTTATTTATAATATTTTGGATACATATTTTTTTATTATTTCTTATAGGCATATTATTTTATATATAAAAAGATAATATTTGTTTATATAGTAATTGTTATATTTTGTTTTTTTAATTTCTATTTTATATTTTATATTTAGGTAGACATAAAAAAAAAATATTTTTCTAATATATTGTATACCCACACACAGGCATTGCCTTTGTGGGAATTTTGGTAATTTGAATTCAACTTTGTAATTTTCTTTAAATCTTTAATTTTTTGGTACTTTTTTTCTTGTTTTCTTTAATTATGTAACATGTGCCAAAATTAAAATAAATAAATAAATAAAAATACTTACTGATTGCTAACCTGCACTATCTTTAATACACCAAATCCTTTCCTCTTCCTTTCCCTGTGGTACTTACGATTTTTGTATTTTTTTGTATTTTATGTTAGCTTTTAAGTTTTTAAATATTTTATTTTTCTTACATTTTGTTAATTATCTATGTTAGTTTTTTAAGTTATAAAATTGTTTGTTTTTTTTGCTAAAATTGTATTCACCACTAATTGGGCAATTTTTGGAGAAATGAAGACAGCGTTTGTATCATTGTGATATAAATGTACTCTTTGCCTGTTGGTGAGTCTTTGGGATAAATAAATAAATAAATACATAATTTTGATTTGCAAGTTCTTTTTCACTATAATTAAAAAAAATACCATTTAAACGCCTTTTTAGTTTTGAATCATGTCGTCTCATTACAATTTAATAAAAGGTAAGTATTTTATGCATTTACTGTATAGATCACCCGCAGAAATTTGAGTTACAATTATTACTTTTAATTCTGCCTTTTAGATGGATAATTGCAAATTTATTTATTACGAACATGACCCAAAAGATCCAAATGTTGGTGTTTTATCGCGTTATTTGAAAAAAAGTACAAAATTCGCGTTATTCGCGAAAGAAATCGGGTTTATCGCATTCGCGAATGGGGGGCAAGTCCCGTCAACCAATATATTATACAACTCTATAAGATAATTATATCCATGATATGAGTAATCATGAGGGTTTTGATTTGACCAGGGGGGCTAGTCTGGTTCAACCGGCGAAATCAAAACCCTCGTGATTACCTATATCATGGATATAATTATCATTTGGAGTTCTATGACATCTAAAGATATTATAGAACTCCATATAATAATTACATCCATGATATGGGTAATCGTGAGGGTTTTGATTTCGCCAGTTGAACCAGACTTGCCCCCCAGGCTAGCCCCCAGATCTCTACCGATTAGTTGTTAGTATAACGTATTGTGATTTTGTGCCTACCTAATGTATGTAGAGCTGAAACTATCATCACCCAGTTCATAAGTATATTGTCATTGAAATTGTAAACAGCTAGCCCTAGAACAAGGTTTCCTAGTTGGGTAGCAGTAGTTTACTTGTTTGTCTCAAAGTGGATTTTTATAGCACCGTTTTATGATTCAAAATCAAATCCAAGGGCGCTGCTAGTTCAGTTTTGTGCTTCTCTACGAAACAAAGCTGTTTTCAGTTCTTTAGTTAAAGCTCTCTTGCTCTGAACACTTCGGATATTCGGTGCATTCCACTTAATAGGATCGCTTACCCCAAAGCATCGGTCGTAGTAAGCCGCTTCGTTGGCTCTGTCCAACTCCTTCAGGGAGTTGTTATTCTGCGAACCAGACGACCTGAATCACAAAAAACAATAATCAATGTCGAATCTTTCAGACGCAGAGTCGAATCAGGAACCTTTTGGCTCTGCAGTCAAATGAGCCTGCAGTGTTAAAGCAGTGTTATTATTCGAGTTAATTTTTAGGAAAATGGGTGTTATTTTTCTAAAAAATCAATGTTATTATTCGCGGTTTGTTTTTGGAAAAGGAGTGTTATTTTTGAAGAAAAACGATGTTATTATTCGCGTTACTTTTTTGGAAAAAGCATGCAATTTTCAAAGAAAAGCGGTGTTAGATTTTTGTTCGCTTTGGTTTTTTGGGAAAGGGGTGTTATTTTTATAGGAAAGTGGTGTTATTATTCGCGTTATTTTTTTGGAATATGAGTTTTAATTTTCTAGAATAGCAATGTTGGTATTCGCGTTATTTTTCGGAAAAGGAGCGTTTTTTTTGTAGAAAAGCGATGTCATTATTCGCGTTACTTTTTTGGAAAAAGCATACAATTTGTTTAGAAAAGCGGTGTTATTATTCGCGGTTTTTTCGGAAATGAAGTATTATTTTTGTAGAAAATTTGTGTTTTTATTCGCTTTAGGTTTTTGGGAAAGGGGTTTATAGAAAAGTAGTGTTATTATACGAGTTACTTATTAGTATAATGGGTGCTATTTTTGTAGAAAAGTGCTGTTATTATTCGCGTTATTTTTTGGAAAAGGGGTATTATTTTTGTATAAAAGTGGTGTTATTATTAAGAAGAAAAGAGAAGAGAAAAATTGTGTAATTATTCGCGTTAAGGCCGACTTGAAGAGTACCAAGCATAACAGAGATATGTGGAGATAGAGTGCTTTGTGCAAATCATGTAACATGCAATATGTATCATGCAATATGTATCATGCTATATCTATCATGCAATATATCTCATGCAAAATGCATCATGCAATATGTATCATGCAATATGTATCATGCTATATGTATCATGCAAGATGTATCATGCAATATGTATCATGATATATCTATCACGCAATATGTATCATGCAATATGTATCATGCAATATGTATCATGCTATATGTATCATGCAAGATGTATCATGCAATATATATCATGCAAAATGTATAATGCAATATGTATCATGCAATATGTATCATGCTATATGTATCATGCTATATGTATCATGCTATATGTATCATGCAATATGTATCATGCTATATGTATCATGCAATATATATCATGCAATATATATCATGCAATATGTATCATGCTATATGTATCATGCTATATATATCATGCTATATGTATCATGCAATATATATCATGCAATATATATCATGCAATATGTATCATGCTATATGTATCATGCTATATATATCATGCAATATATTTCATGCAATATGTATCATGCTATATGTATCGTGCAATATGTATCATGCAATATGTATCATGCAATATATATATATATCATGCTATATGTAGCATGAAATATATAACATGCAATATGTATCATGCTGTTTGTATCATGCAATATGTAACATGCAATATGTATCATGCTGTTTGTATCATGCAATATGTAACATGCAATATGTAACACGCAATATGCAATATGAAATATGTAATTTGTAATAAATCAATAACATAGTGCATTAATTTTAAATAATGGAATTAGACGGACGGTGGCTGAGCCGGGCGGCGCCGCGGTTTAATCCAGTGGTCGCGAGTTCGAATCCTGCCACGACTAATTTGAGATTTCGTTCACCTATACCAACAAACATGTATGCTTAGTTTAGGGAATGTATGAGGATGAATGAATGAGTATTTGATGCAAGGAAAAAAAATAAAATTGTATAAAATAAATAATCTGACATTCAATAAAAAAAAACAAAATACAATCGAAATAAAATATGAAAAGATAATATTTTCTTATTTGAATCTGTGAGAGCACAGTGGATTCTTGTTATCTCTTTTGAACTATGTATAGATGTTATTGTGGCTACATAACGTGGGGTGTGGTATTTTAAGAAGGGGGCGCGTCGCAGGTTACCCGGGTTCGATGCCCTCCATAGATTCATTGTCAGTGGGTTAGCACCGGCTGTGGGGTGGCTAACCCTTACTACACACACCATCGCACGCTCACTCACAAACACAGACTCACCCGGTCGCTCACAAACACACACACACACACATATCGGTAAGGGAAGATTTGGTGTTTTGATTGTGGTCGTGAGGGGGGTTGAGCGAATGGAGAGATTGTGCAGCTGTGTGGATGTATTGGAATGTGTGTTGTGAGTACATATAGAATCATCCCGAGGTAGGCAGCGGCGGCCGAAGGCCATATATAAGCAAAAGCGCTGATTTTTTTTGTTTATTTAAAGAGGACATTGATTTTTATTGAATTAGAAAGGAAGCTTGTTTTTTCATACCTTCGTAAGGGCGTTTTTTACTTATATATATTTTATCAATTCTTAGCCGCAGTATAGTTTAATAATGTCGAAAAGCGCATATTTTTCTTTAACCGAAGGTGATGATTTTTCATAATTCTGCAAATTCACATATTTTTTTAATTGTTTCCCAAAGGCGTTTATTTACTATATTTCGTAAAAGATCGATGATCTCTCTATATTAGCAAGGTAGAAATGTTTCATAATTTCACAAGTGCATTGTTTTTTTTATACTGAAGAGCGCTGATTTTTTTTTTACTAAACAATGGTGCTAATTTTACTTAATTTCACAAGACGTTGATTTTTTTTACTAAACAATGGTGCTAATTTTACTTAATTTCACAGGGCGTTGATTTTTTTTTATTAAACAATGGTAGCTAATTTTTCTTAATTTCACAGGGGCGTTGATTTTTTTTATTAAACAATGGTGCTAATTTTACTTTATTTCACAAAGGCGTTGATTTTTTTTACTAAACAATGGTGCTAATTTTACTTACTTAATTTCACAAAGGCGTTGATTTTTTTTATTAAACAATGGTGCTAATTTTACTTAATTTCACAGGGCGTTGATTTTTTTTTATTAAACAATGGTAGCTAATTTTTCTTAATTTCTCAGGGGCGTTGATTTTTTTTATTAAACAATGGTGCTAATTTTACTTAATTTCACAAAGGCGTTGATTTTTTTTACTAAACAATGGTGCTAATTTTTACTTAATTTCACAAGGCACTTAATTTCACAGGGCGTTGATTTTTTTTTATTAAACAATGGTGCTAATTTTACTTAATTTCACAGGGGCATTGATTTTTTTTTATCAATCAATGGTGCTAATTTTACTTAATTTCACAAGGGCGTTAATTTTTTTTAATAAACAATGGTGCTAATTTTTCTTAATTTCACAAGGGCGTTATTTTTTTTACTAATCAATGGTGCTAATTTTACTTAATTTCACAAGGGCTTTGATTTTTCTTAATTTCATCGAGGAAAGGATCTCAACCGATACTAAAATAGCTATAAACTATCTAATTTCGACTGTACTATAAAAAAGTAAAAAATATGTTTTTCAAAATACGTACACTTCAATAGGTATTGCCTGGGCGTTTGTCCGTGAATAGGTATTTTGAATAGGTATTGCCTCGGAACAGGCTTTTGCCTAGTGAGGCAATATATCCAAGTATCTAATATATTCACATGAAATCTATTTTATACGATGCAGTTATTTCCTTGTGGCACATTTTAACTTGACTTCTGGCATATTTTGACGTTTGTCAACTACGTCTCCGAAACTAGTTGACATAAAAATACTCATTCGTGGGTAACACTAAGATATTAATTAATTTTAATTATATTTTATTTGTATTGTATTTTGTATGCTTGTTGCTATAGTCACGGCAGGATTAGAACTCGCGATCACTGGATTACTAACCCAGCTGGCTAACCGCTCTGCCACCTCCTCTAATTTTTTTTTTATTTTTATTTTTTTTTATTTGAGACACTTACAGACATTGACAATCGCATACAAGAAACTATATCTTAAAAAAAATTCTATATTGTCTATGTCCTATTGAAAGTGAACACGACATGCAAAGTTCATCAATATTTCACACAAACATATTAAAGCATCCGAGATAAAACAGTATTAAAAAACTTTAAAAATAAGACATAATTATAGAAAACCTATAAAAATCATAAAGAACCATAATATACAACAATAAAAAGTACAAAGTAAACATAAAGAAGAATAAATACAACAGTAAAAAGTAAACATATAGAAGCATATATACAACAATAAGAAGTACAAAGTAAACATATAGAAGCATATATACAAAAATAAAAAGTACAAAGTAAACATATAGAAGCATATATACAACAATAAAAAGTACAAAGTAAACATATAGAAGCATATATACAACAGTAAAAAGTAAACATATAGAAGCATATATACAACAATAAAAAGTACAAAGTAAATATATAGAAGCATATACACAACAATAAAAAGTACAAAGTAAACATATAGAAGCATATACACAACAATAAAAAGTACTAAGTAAACATATAGAAGCATATATACAACAGTACAAAGTAAACATATAGAAGCATATATACAACAGTAAAAAGTAAACATATAGAAGCATATATACAACAATAAGAAGTACAAAGTAAACATATAGAAGCATATATACAAAAATAAAAAGTACAAAGTAAACATATAGAAGCATATATACAACAATAAAAAGTACAAAGTAAACATATAGAAGCATATATACAACAGTACAAAGTAAACATATAGAAGCATATATACAACAATAAAAAGTACAAAGTAAATATATAGAAGCATATACACAACAATAAAAAGTACAAAGTAAACATATAGAAGCATATACACAACAATAAAAAGTACTAAGTAAACATATAGAAGCATATATACAACAGTACAAAGTAAACATATAGAAGCATATATACAACAATAAAAAGTACAAAGTAAACATATAGAAGCATATATACAACAATAAAAAGTACAAAGTAAATATATAGAAGCATATACACAACAATAAAAAGTACAAAGTAAACATATAGAAGCATATACACAACAATAAAAAGTACTAAGTAAACATATAGAAGCATATATACAACAGTACAAAGTAAACATATAGAAGCATATATACAACAATAAAAAGTACAAAGTAAACATATAGAAGCATATATACAACAATAAAAAGTACAAAGTAAATATATAGAAGCATATACACAACAATAAAAAGCACAAAGTAAACATATAGAAGCATATACACAACAATAAAAAGTACTAAGTAAACATATAGAAGCATATATACAACAGTACAAAGTAAACATATAGAAGCATATATACAACAATAAAAAGTACAAAGTAAATATATAGAAGCATATACACAACAATAAAAAGTACAAAGTAAACATATAGAAGCATATACACAACAATAAAAAGTACTAAGTAAACATATAGAAGCATATATACAACAGTACAAAGTAAACATATAGAAGCATATATACAACAATAAAAAGTACAAAGTAAATATATAGAAGCATATATACAACAATAAAAAGTACAAAGTAAACATATAGAAGCATATATACAACAGTACAAAGTAAACATATAGAAGCATATATACAACAATAAAAAGTACAAAGTAAATATATAGAAGCATATACACAACAATAAAAAGTACTAAGTAAACATATAGAAGCATATATACAACAGTACAAAGTAAACATATAGAAGCATATATACAACAATAAAAAGTACAAAGTAAACATATAGAAGCATATATACAACAATAAAAAGTACAAAGTAAACATATAGAAGCATATGTATATGTATACAACAATAAAAAGTAATGAAACATGACCTTATAAACAACACATCAACAGAAATTCTCCACTCTACTCAGAATCAATAGCATTCTTTTTTTAAATACCTCTTTTATGTTGCAGAAGATAATAATATCAACTATGTTGGAGTTACTGTGACTATTGTAAATATGGCACTGCGATACAATGGATTAAAAAATGATATGTTGGATATAATAAATATTATATATCATGTATAATATTTATTAAGTCTAAGCGATCAGAGCCAGCTAGTTACAATAAATAACCAGATAAATCACGACGCATTATAAAGTTCACAATCTCTGCGTTACTTGGAGACAGAATTGTATCGGATATTCGTCAAAGGTTATTGACTCATTACAGCCGGTAAGTAAATAGATATATACGTTATATATAATGTATATCAATCTGTGTACATATGTACATAGTTTGTATAATATGATATCGATCTGTGCCAAAATCTAGCGGTCATTGCCATATGCGTCACTTGGGGGCATCACCACGCACAGCTGGCGGTGGGAGGGTAGGGGCGGCAGGGCAAGGAGACAGATCCAGTGTGGAACGGTAGGAAGATGCTGGCTGACATTTTAGGTGAGATGGTGCTGTTACGTCACCGGGCGGAGAACGGAATTACTCCACCGCCGCGCGCCGCCCGCCGGTTCGACAGCGAGTCAAATGTGTCAGTGTGTAGATTCAAATGTAACGTTGAATACTAGACGTTGTCTAGCGCTGTCCATCCTGCGTATTTGCCTTTCCGTGTTGATTAGGAGGCAAGTACTGCCTCGAATCAGGCACTAGTTTGTTGCGCTAATGCACTTAAATCGTGTTTAATTCAAGGCACGTGTCCTCCAAATGCACACGGTTTAACAACGCAAACTTTTCCTATTAATACGTGTTCAATTCAAGGCACGCGTCTTTCAATCGTACACAGGTTTATATTTTTTACCATGCGTATTGATTGTGCGTTACAAGGCTGTGTTAGAGGCATTTTTTGTTTATGAATGTTTTTGTTTTAATATATTTATCTACACAAATCTACATTATATCATAAAAATTCATTAAGACAATTTTTTTGTATGAGATTGGTACTCAAGAATTTTCAATGAAATAATCACACTTTGCGTCGTAATTAATTACCTTCACAAGATATGGAGCATCGAATTTTATATTGGTAATTATCCTTGTCTCCTTCGTATATCACAATTTTAAAATTGTCCAAAATACCATCAAGTATGTTCTTTAACAGTTCCATATTACTAAACAAAATTACTGATTACTACCATATAATCTGTGACAGTGGCAGACGTAATGCGAGCGAAATAAAATAGCGCGCGAACTTCATGGCTATTGATGTTCCATATTCAATAATTAATTGCCTTGAATTGAACACGAGCGCAACAAACTAGTGCCTAATTCGAGTCAGTACTTGCCTCCTAATCAACACGTCAAGGTAAATACGCGTCCCTCCTCCATTCGCCAAACACCTGTGGAAAAATATATTGTAATGTAG
>OY754989.1:15858753-15943753 GCA_963576475.1 Molanna angustata
ATACAGTAGTTACAATATATAATTAATATAGTATTGAACCGACTATTTATAGTTGGTTAATTTGTGTAGTATTTTCACTGAGTTCATTTATTTATTTGTTTTTTATATATTTATTTATTTATGTATTTATTTATTTATTTATTTATTTACTTATTTATTTATTTATTAATTTATTTATTCATTTATTTATTTATTTATTAATTAATTAATTAATTAATTAATTAATTAATTTATTTTTTTATTTATTTAATTATTTATTTATTATTTTATTTTATTTTATTTATTTATTTATTTATGTATTTATTTATTTATTTATTTATTTATTTACTTATTTATTTATTTATTAATTTATTAATTAATTTATTTATTTATTAATTAATTAATTAATTAATTTATTTATTTATTTGTTTATTTATTTATTTGTTTATTTATTTAATTATTTATTTAATTTTTATTTTATTTTATTCATTTATTTATTTATTTATTTATTTATAGGTATATTTATCATATAATATAAGAATACAACTGACATCTCTTAATATACCTAACTTTGATAATCTCACTAGCTTAGATTTTCCACTACTAAGTAATAAATGTTATTTTGTTGATAGGCTCCGGCTTAGAATAGTGCTTCCACCCTTTTCTGCTTCCATCGTTTTCGAATGTGTCGTAAGAACCAGGTAATAGAAAATACAACAGGCAACAATAACATCTCACATAGTTCAGCAATGAGGTTCACCATCACACATTCTGAATGTAGTGTTTCGGGTGTCTCGTAAGAGCCGGGTAATAGAAAATACAACAGGCAACAATAACATCTCACATAGTTCAGCAATGAGGTTCACCATCACACATTCTGAATGTAGTGCCCTTTTAAATGAGACGCAAATGGTGTTTGGGAATACACGCACGTGTCGTGTATCGATTTATAGAGTAAAACACACCCGCACACCTTTCGCTGGTTACTCCGCATTGTGGGATATGCAGTGATAATATTTTGTTCTCATAATATTTTTCCGTTTAAAAAAATATCAAAACCTCACAAGCGGTGTGCGTCATCTACCTATTAAAAAGGAAAACGATATATGCATGTATCCCCACACAAATACACACACATTTTGTTTGATTAAAAAATACCTAGTAAAATATATATAATTTATAAATAAAATGAAAAAAAAGAGTCATACAAAGAAAATAAGCCGTGGGAAATATAAAATGGTAGAAGAAAATACCTAGTTTTTTTTTTTCCTTGAAAAGTATATTCTGCTTAGAAACAGTGAAGTCCTCAGGTCATATTGATATAGAAATGTCGAAAACCGCCCTTTGTGTAACCTATTTAGAGGCTAACAAATAAACTCTAGGGGTAGATGAACGCAAAGGTAGAAAAATAATGCGAATAAGAGATTACCATATTGTATGTAATGTCTTATTCGTATTATACGATAAAATTATATTCGAGAAATATCACTTTATCGTATGAAATTTATAATTTATCTATAGGTAATCCAACTATCGATTTGCTCAAGATATCGACAAGTATCAAGCCAGATATGCGAGATTTGTATGCCGCAGCATATATGTTCTATATATTATATATGGATTTACTCAGAATTCGAAGTAGAACAATTAGTGTGTCCGTCCCCCCTTATAACTTTTGATCCGCTTGATTCACAGAATTGAAAATATCAGAAAGTATAGATAAATTTAGGCCTACCAAACTTATATAGTTACTCAAATTATATTTTAAATTTTACTTTATTTTCCCATATATCTAATAAACCATAAAGTTGAACGTTGAAAATTGGTATAAATTTAGACAAATAAAAAATCTCAAATTGATTTTTCTTTCTAAAATTTCAGATATTCTCAAACATTTTTTATTAAGAAAAACATTTTTTTAATGATAAATTTATGTGTTTAACTGCCTATACTTCCATTATTTTTAAATATCTATCGAAAAACGCCGAAACACACCAATTAGATAATTTATTTTTTTATAAAAAAATATACATTATAGTAGTATTACTCAAAAATTATAACAATTTTTATAAAAGTAGAATTTATCGACTACATTGTTTTATATAATTTGTATGGCAGTATACACTACACTGACTACACAATATAGACGGGGACTCTCAATAGTTTGATACTTAATCTCCAAATACACATATCTGCCATCATATTGTTTTCATATTTTGGGTAGGAAAAAAGGACTGACCTCCATACTATCTTATCTTTACATACATCCCTACATGTTTTATATAGAAAACAAAATATCCACTATCGCTGTCGACAGTTGGATCTCACATGTTACAAGCAATTAGTGTAAATAATTTCTTTTATATATTTTCATTGGTAAGATATTTTAGTGTTGTCAGATGTAAGAAACCAAACTTTGCCAAATGCGACAGCATATAGATCACGCTGAATTGGATAAATCAATTCTGTAGTACCTATTCGTCACAAAGTATGAATTACAAAAATTGTTTTTTGAGGAAATTTGCACTCTGCGCAGCCCGATAACTATGCTTACCTGAATATAATACAAGTACCTACCTGAATAATAAAATCAATATTTACAGATAGATTATATCCATATTCGGTTTAGTTAGGTTAATTTCCGACTGTTGTGACTTATATACCAAGTTGAATTTGGTATATACCGAGTCGCATTTGATATATACCGAGTTGCATTAGGTATATACCGAGTTGCATTAGGTATATACCGAGTTGCATTAGGTATATACCGAGTTGCAAGAGGTATATACCAAGTTACATTAGGTATATTACGAGTTGCATTAGGTATATACCGCGTTACACTAGGTATATACCGAGTTGCATTAGGTATATACCGAGTTGCGTTAGGTATACACCGAGTTGTATAAGGCATATAATGAGTTGCATTAGATATTTACCGAGTTGCATTAGGTATATACCGATTTGCGCTAGGTATATACCGAGTTGCACTAGGTATATACCGAGTTGCATTAAGTACATACCAAGTTGCATTTGATATATATCGAGTTGCATTAGGTATATACCGAGTTTATTTAAGTTAGGTATATACCGAGTTTAGTTTTTGACGTTATTGTACTTACGTCAAATAATATTGCTAACGATATTGTGCCATCATTAAAATTGTAAGAAAATAAAAAAATAAAATAAATGCATTCTGTGAACCACTAAAATAAACAACTATCTACTTGAAAAAAATAAATAAGTACCTACCTACTTAAATAAATAAAAATGTATCTAAATCAATAAACAAGTACATATCTACTTAAATAAATAAAAATGTATCTAAATAAATAAACAAGTAGGTACCTATCTACTTAAATAACCAAAAAAAGTATCTAATAAATAAACAAATACCTATCTGCTTAAGTAAATAAAAAAGTATCTAAATCAATAAACGCAAGTACCTACCTACTTAAATAAATAAAAATGTATCTAAATAAATAAACAAGTACCTACCTACTTAAATAAATAAAAATGTATCTAAATAAATAAACAAGTACCTACCTACTTAAATAAATAAAAATGTATATAAATCAATAAACAAGTACCTACCTACTTAAATAAATAAAAATGTATCTAAATCAATAGAGTACCTACAAGTACCTACCTCCTTGATAACTAAAAAAGTATCTAAATAAATAAACGAGTATCTTATTAAATAAACAAGTACCCAAATAAACAAACAAGTACTTACAGACTTTAATCAATAAAAATTATCTAAATTAATATGCAAGTATTTGATTACATTAAATAAGTACCTAATTTAATAAATACCTAAATAAATAAACAATACTTTGATTAATAAACAAGTATCTTATTAAATAAGAAGTATCTGAGTAAATAATAATATGTACCGTATTAAATTAACATGTACCTAAATAAATAAACAAGTACCCGAATAAACAAACTGTACCCAGTTTGAGTAGATTTCATTCATAACATAAACCGCTACATATTACATACATTATTATAATTTAAGTAAGTAATACTAGATATTCATATTACATTTAGATCAGTCGAGACATTTTTAGTACGTGCCGTCTCTTATAGATGGCATTACATTATATTACACACCATCACAACTTGAATCTGTGTACTCTGCGTCAGTATGAAAACATCTGTGTATTGTTTTGTTCTATACAGAGATAAATATGTCGGAATACGAAAGGTCATTGGCATGTTACTCTGTTGCCGTGAATCGTCCAGTTTCTGTGCGGAGCAGACGAAAGAGTAACACGATGATGCCGTTTCCCTCGCACGCCGGGAGATTCAAGACGGAGTTGAGATAGTTGGTTATTTTACGCGGGAAACCATTTTGGCGGGAAATTGAATAACATTGACAGTGAACCATGTTTTGAGGTTATTATTAACAATATTAACGCATCTACTATTCATAATTACATGGTTTGATTCTGTTTATACTTGAAAGAAATGTGTACATTATATATTTTTTATATACATTTTATGTTGTTGTGTGTGTTAGTTATCATTAAGATACAAAGTGAAGGTAAAATATAACCAATTTTACTGATTTACTAAAAAAACTGACATTTCTTTTATGTTTAAATAGATTAGATGTCATATACTATATTATCTGTCAGAGTTTGATACAAAATTAATGTTAGATGGCGTTTAATACAATTAATCTTTTATCATTTCAATTAAAATTGATTTTGTTACTTATTATTATATTTCTGAAAAGACAAAATCTTTCATTTTATGTCATAGAATTATATATAATCTAAGTTTTATGTTTTTTATACTATTTATTTAATTATATCTATAGGTAACATAACAAAAAATAATATATAATTGTCGACCTCACTAGTGCTGGCTTGTATATAGATCGACAATTTAACACAAAATAGTAAAGACAGTGTATAACAAAAGTTGAACAAAAAATAAACACAAATTAACAAAATGCAAATGAAAAAAATCAGCTCAACATTATAATAAACCATGCCACAGTTCCCCACAGTTATCACCTGTGATGATAACTGCAACAATAATCCTACATTTTTATTCCAACTGTAGCCTCATTATTAGTAGTTTTCTTGTTTTGTCCGACGAGACGAACAGAACTGTTTAGTTCTATAACTATCCATATGGAGTGGGGGTAGCAGACTGCGTAATTCCTTACTGTAGCCTCATTATATATCTAAAGATTGAATAATATAGTAAACTTTAATAAGATTATGCAGTCACACTTCTTATCCACATAGAAATTGTTTGACCATCCTTCATCCTATGGCACCGCATTCTTTTTTGGACATTATCATAATATCACATTAGTTCAAGTATAATATCATAATAATTACCAGCCATCCACTCTAGTATGCACATTTGTAGCAAGTATTATATCATAATGAATACCAGCCAACCACTCTAATATGAACATATTTTTGCAAGTATAATACCAGCCAACCACTCAAGTATTCACATTTGTTGCAAGTATAATATCATAATTAATACCAGCCAACCACTCTATTATGCACATTTGTTGCAAGTATAATATCATAATTAATACCAGCCAACCACTCAAGTACTCACATTTGTTGCAAGTATAATATCATAATTAATACCAGCCAACCACTCAAGTACTCACATTTTGTTGCAAGTATCATATCATAATTAATACCAGCCAACCACTCTAGTATGCACATTTGTTGCAAGTATAATATCATAATTAATACCAACCAACCACTCAAGTACTCACATTTGTTGCAAGTATAATATCATAATTAATACCAGCCAACCACTCTAGTATGCACATTTGTTGCAAGTATAATATCATAATTAATACCAGCCAACCACTCAAGTACTCACATTTGTTGCAAGTATAATATCATAATTAATACCAGCCAACCACTCTAGTATGCACATTTGTTGCAAGTATAATATCATAATTAATACCAGCCAACCACTCAAGTACTCACATTTTGTTGCAAGTATAATATCATAATTAATACCAGCCAACCACTCTAGTATGCACATTTGTTGCAAGTATAATATCATAATTAATACCAGCCAACCACTCAAGTACTCACATTTGTTGCAAGTATAATATCATAATTAATACCAGCCAACCACTCTAGTATGCACATTTGTTGCAAGTATAATATCATAATTAATACCAGCCAACCACTCTAGTATGCACATTTGTTGCAAGTATAATATCATAATTATGCGAGTATAATACCAGCCAACCACTCTAGTATGCACATTTGTTTCAAGTATAATATCATAATTAATACCAGCCAACCAATCTAGTATGCACATTTGTTGCGTGTATTATATCATAATTATTACCAACCAACCACTCTAATATGAGCATATTTTTGCAAGTATAATACCAGCCAACCACTCTAGTATGCACATTTGTTGCAAGTATAATATCATAATTAATACCAGCCAACCACTCTAGTATGCACATTGGTTGCAAGTATAATATGATAATTAATTCCAGCCAACCACTCTAGTATGCACATTTGTTGCAAGTATAATATCATAATTAATACCAGCCAACCACTCTAGTATGCACATTTGTTGCAAGTATAATATGATAATTAATTCCAGCCAACCACTCTAGTATGCACATTTGTCTCGTGTATTAAATCATAATTATTACCAACCAACCACTCTAATATGAGCATATTTTTGCAAGTATAATACCAGCCAACCACTCTAGTATGCACATTTGTTGCAAGTATAATATCATAATTATGCGAGTATAATACCAGGCAACCACTCTAGTATGCACATTTGTTGCAAGTATATCATAATTAATACCAGGCAACCACTCTAGTATGCACATTTGTTGCGTGAATTATATCATAATTATTACCAACCAACCACTCTAATATGAGCATATATTTGCAAGTATAATACTAGCCAACCACTCTAGTATGCACATTTGTTGCAATTATAATATCATAATTATGCGAGTATAATACCAGGCAACCACTCTAGTATGCACATTTGTTGTAAGTATATCATAATTAATACCAGCCAACCACTCTAGTATGCACATTTGTTGTAAGTATATCATAATTAATACCAGCCAACCACTCTAGTATGCACATTTGTTGCAAGTATAATATCATAATTAATACCAGCCAACCACTCTAGTATGCACATTTGTTGCAAGTATAATATCATTATTAATACCAGCCAACCACTCTAGTATGCACATTTGTTGCGTGTATTATATCATAATTATTACCAACCAACCACTCTAATATGAGCATATTTTTGCAAGTATAATACCAGCCAACCACTCTAGTATGCACATTTGTTGCAAGTATAATATGATAATTAATTCCAGCCAACCACTCTAGTATGCACATTTGTTGCAAGTATAATATCATAATTAATACCAGCCAACCACTCTAGTATGCACATTTGTTGCGTGTATTATATCATAATTATTACCAACCAACCACTCTAATATGAGCATATTTTTGCAAGTATAATACCAGCCAACCACTCTAGTATGCACATTTGTTGCAAGTATAATATCATAATTATGCGAGTATAATACCAGGCAACCACTCTAGTATGCACATTTGTTGCAAGTATATCATAATTAATACCAGGCAACCACTCTAGTATGCACATTTGTTGCAAGTATAATATCATAATTAATACCAGCCAACCACTCTAGTATGCACATTTGTTGCGTGAATTATATCATAATTATTACCAACCAACCACTCTAATATGAGCATATTTTTGCAAGTATAATACTAGCCAACCACTCTAGTATGCACATTTGTTGCAATTATAATATCATAATTATGCGAGTATATAACCAGGCAACCACTCTAGTATGCACATTTGTTGCAAGTATATCATAATTAATACCAGCCAACCACTCTAGTATGCACATTTGTTGCAAGTATAATATCATAATTAATACCAGCCAACCACTCTAGTATGCACATTTGTTGCGTGTATTTTATCATAATTATTACCAACCAACCACTCTAATATGAACATATTTTTGCAAGTATAATACCAGCCAACCACTCTAGTATGCACATTTGTTGCAAGTATAATATGATAATTAATACCAGCCAACCACTCTAGTATGCACATTTGTTGCGTGTATTATATCATAATTATTACCAACCAACCACTCTAATATGAACATATTTTTGCAAGTATAATACCAGCCAACCACTCTAGTATGCACATTTGTTGCAAGTATAATATCATAATTAATACCAGCCAACCACTCTAGTATGCACATTGGTTGGAAGTATAATATGATAATTAATACCAGCCAACCTCTCTAGTATGCACATTGGTTGGAAGTATAATATGATAATTAATACCAGCCAACCTCTCTAGTATGCACATTTGTTGCGTGTATTATATCATAATTATTACCAACCAACCACTCTAATATGAACATATTTTTGTAAGTATAATACCAGCCAACCACTCTAGTATGCACATTTGTTGCAAGTATAATATCATAATTAATACCAGCCAACCACTCTAGTATGCACATTTGTTGCGTGTATTATATCATTATTATTACTAACCAACCACTCTAATATGAACATATTTTTGCAAGTATAATACCAGCCAACCACTCTAGTATGCACATTTGTTGCAAGTATAATATCATAATTAATACCAGCCAACCACTCTAGTATGCACATTTGTTGCGTGTATTATATCATTATTATTACTAACCAACCACTCTAGTATGAACATATTTTTGCAAGTATAATACCAGGCAACCACTCAAGTACTCACATTTGTTGCAAGTATAATATCATAATTAATACCAGGCAACCACTCTAGTATGCACATTTGTTGCAAGTATAATATCATAATAAATACCAGCCAACCACTCTAGTATGCACATTTGTTGCAAGTATAATATCATAATAAATACCAGCCAACCACTCTAGTATGCATATTTGTTGCAAGTATAATATCATAATTAATACCAGCCAACCACTCTAGTATGCACATTTGTTGCAAGTATAATATCATAATAAATACCAGCCAACCACTCTAGTATGCACATTTGTTGCAAGTATAATATCATAATAAATACCAGCCAACCACTCTAGTATGCACATTTGTTGCAAGTATAATATCATAATAAATACCAGCCAACCACTCTAGTATGCACATTTGTTGCAAGTATAATATCATAATTAATACCAGCCAACCACTCTAGTATGCACATTTGTTGCAAGTATAATATCATAATAAATACCAGCCAACCACTCTAGTATGCACATTTGTTGCAAGTATAATATCATAATTAATACCAGCCAACCACTCTAGTATGCACATTTGTTGCAAGTATAATATCATTATTAATACCAGCCAACCACTCTAGTATGCACATTTGTTGCAAGTATAATATCATAATAAATACCAGCCAACCACTCTAGTATGCACATTTGTTGCAAGTATAATATCATAATAAATACCAGCCAACCACTCTAGTATGCACATTTGTTGCAAGTATAATATCATAATTAATACCAGCCAACCACTCTAGTATGCACATTTGTTTCAAGTATAATATCATAATAAATACCAGCCAACCACTCTAGTATGCACATTTGTTGCAAGTATAATATCATAATAAATACCAGCTAACCACTCTAGTATGCACATTTGTTGCAAGTATAATATCATAATAAATACCAGCCAACCACTCTAGTATGCACATTTGTTGCAAGTATAATATCATAATTAATACCAGCCAACCACTCTAGTATGCACATTTGTTGCAAGTATAATATCATAATAAATACCAGCCAACCACTCTAGTATGCACATTTGTTGCAAGTATAATATCATAATTAATAATAAAATTAAAATAATATAGGCAGTTAAACTCATAAATTTATCATAAAAAAATATAGGCAGTTAAACTCATAAATTTATCATAAAAAAAATATTTTTCTTAATAAAAAATGTTTGAGAAACCCTGGAATTTTTTTGAAAAAACTAATTTGAGATTTTGTATTTGTCTATGTTTGTACCAATTTTCAGCGTTCTACCGTTTATGGTTTCTGAGATATATGGAAAAATAAAATAAAAATTCAAAAGTTGATAACCCCTGACTGAAACAAAAATTCAAAATTCCGAGTATTAAAGTTTTGTAGGCCTGTAACTGTTTATATATTCTGAAATTTTAGGCTCTGTAAATTGAGCGGATCAAAAGTTATAAGGGGGGGGGGGACACACAGACACACAGACACACACACACAGACACACGAAATGTTCTACTCCGAATTCTGAGTAAATCCGTGTATGGAACATATATGCTGCGAAGCCTCTAAGTTGGTGTTTTTTGACTTCAAAGTTGGAAAAGCCGTGAAAAAAGTAGACCTCTCCATACAATTCTCGCGTATTCTGGCTTGATACATTGTCGATATGTTAAGAGAACAAAGTTCTCTTGAACAAATCGACAGTTGGAATACCAGCCAACCACTCTAGTATGCACATTTGTTGCAAGTATAATATCATAATTAATACCAGCAACTCCACTCACATTTATGTAAGTTGAAACGTTTTCGGACTTTATTAGTTCATCTTCAGTAACACTTAAAATGTGAATGATTTGATTTTGTGTGTTGCCATGTTCTATTGGCTAGTGTGGGCGGGTTATCGGCGGTAAGTATGTTGGTAGCGTGCGGTGTATGTGTGGGATTTGCTCAATTTCTTTTTATAATACTTGGTATCGGTGAATTTGCGGGAGGAATTTGAATATTGATTAAATTTGGGTTATTTTTTCTTTTACTTATTTCCAAGATTTCCAAAATATGGAGTCTTTTTCCTTATTTTTTCTATGTGTAACACTTGGACATCTTGTATATTGCATTTGTGTCCGTTATCTCTGGAGTGTTCTGCTATTTCCGAGTTTGAGGTGATGTTCTTAACAGCTTTATTGTTTAAAATATGTCACAAAGGTAACATCGAAAATATTGATAGATAAAATTATCAATTAAGGAAGGAATAACAATGAACAACTTGTTTTAGAAATAATTATTTTTTATTTTTCATTTTGTTTAGATACAATAAACAGAAAAAAAATTGTACACAAACATGGAAATAATATTAAAAAATACACAGAACAATCATATAATTACTACAATGTAAATAACTACTCTCTAACTACAATAATATATGTATTTTAAGGTCAAATAAAAAACTCTTTTTTTTTAATAATAATTAGGTAATTAATAATCATATAATACAAATTTGGCTTCGTATTGTTTCATAATAAGTGGAAAATCAAACCATTATTTTAACTCATTCTATCATTTATTAAAATTCATGAATGAATATGCAGATACTTACTAAAAAAATGTAATGAATATTGCGATAGACTTGTCAACTCAAGAGGGCATACAACGCTAAAACTAGTGACTGAAAACATGATATATTAAAACCGCATAATATACTGAAGTTACGCATTAGTAAGGGTAACTATCAAATGATGAAATTTGTCTTAAAACACCGCTGAACTACCTAGAACAGGCGTGCAAACGATGTGTAAAATTTGTATGAGAGATACACAGTCGTTGACCAACTGATCAGCTACACAGCTTTTATTGGTAACGTTTTTGCCTACACGGGTGTTAAACGGTCGTGTAAATTTTACAACACGTTTATTAGTAAGACTGACAGTGTTTAAACGTAGATTCCAAATTGGGATAAATAGGTTTATATGCCCCCTTAATGAATTGATAGCTGTACAATTTATATATGGAATGAAAAACGAATTCCCTTAATACATAATAAAACAAATTTGAGATATTTAAATTAAAAAAATATACATATTTGACATTAAACACATGTTACCATAATTTAATTATTCGTACTTGGGTTCGGCAGAGAAAATTCTACTACACTTTTCTTGGTTAAAACATTTGCTTCATTTACGTTCATAGACTATTATTATTTAGACCCGGTACGATCTGATCCTTACGAGATACCATTCGTTGATCATGTCTAGTTTAATGTCAAACTGTAAACAGTTTTGTACGACAAATAGATCTTATTAGCGTTGTTTCCATTCCTACTATGTGACCAAATTGATAATCAAAATACACAAAGAGATGATGTCAAATGGGAATATAAGGTGGGAATGTAAGATTGAAAAAGATATTGTGATAAAGACAGTAACAAATGCTATAAGAGATTAATATAATGGTTTCAAAATACCACAAATATGACAGAACGTAAATAATTATATAAATACAATCAGATCCTTCTTACTATTTAATGTAAAAAAGAAAGTTTGATAAGATTTAATTTATTTGTACGTAACTATAAATTTAATGGGTAAAATTAATAATAAAATTTATTAAATGCTATTTAAAGAGAATAAGTAAAAATGTCATCGAAAAACAAATATATATTATACTTTACAAAATACATTTTTGTTAGATACAAAACGAAAAGGTAAAATGATTTTTAAGTTGAATAAAAATAATACTGTCGTCTATAATTAAATACAACTTTTTTACACATATTTGCAACTGTGTTTTGTAATACTCGAATTAGCATAAAATTGATCGCTCCAAAATTAAATATAATATATGAGAAAAAAATGATTATTTAAATAAAAAATGAATATGTATTTCTAGAGTGCGTTCAGAATGAACGCCGAGTGTAAGACATTCAAAATCACCAGAAACAATTGCTCTAAAGACTCTATCGCGTTCAGCAAATCGTCAACGCTCTGTAAAATCGTCAGGTGAAAAACGCTCTGACAGTTGTTGTTCTGTTGCCGTCTATTTTATCTGTGGTATCTATTATGTCAGTTGGCATTATAACTGATGACAATATGCATTCACAACATCATTCAAAAGTTTCCAATAAAAGGTCAGAGAGCATTATTTACACCACTGCCCAATTGTTGTCTTTCGATGAATATATAACCTAAAAAGAGACATGTATGACAAATGACTGCACTGTGTTCAGATTGAAATGCCACTCAAAAGCTTTCAGTGAAGTGAGATAGATGTGAAAAACGCCATAATCTGCAACTTCAGGTATATCCGACACTCATCGTCGAGTGTTCTATCTGAACACAGCACTAAAAGCCTTGTATTCCGTAAATTCAGCATAAATGCTTGAAATATGGGTGAACGAAATCAGTTATGGCAGGAATCGAACCCCATCCAATGGACTATTAGTTCCGTGCTTTAGTCGCTTCGTCAATGACCCATCTAAATGATTTACTCTAAAGTTGAGTCATTAGCAATGGAACACCGGCTTAGAATAGTGTCCCTAGTATTGTTTTCGAGTGTCCCATAAGAGGCGGGTAATCGAAAATACAACAGGCAACAATAACTTCTCAGGTAGTTCAGCAATGCAGTGGGGATACACACATGTGCCGTACTTTCTTTAAAAGGGTGTACTCACCCAAACGCCCGTCACTGGTTACCACAAATTGTAGGATACGCCATGACGGTATGAATGAATGCGTCAAGTACATTCAAATTTGGAGCGATCGGAATAAAAACAAAACATTTACGCAAATAAAAAATAAATAAATTATATGGCGTAACACAAAAATATATAATCACGCATACAAAGAATAGATAATGCGTCATTCTGGCGTTTATGTAAAAAATATACGTACCAGATTTTCCTTACGACAATCTCTGCCTTTCTTTCCATGCAATATATAATCAATACCTCATTCGTAACAAGTCACAGCGTCCTTCTAAATCAATCTTGTACTCCTGTCTCATTTATACACAATTATTTCTTATATTTCATTTTAACGGTACTATTCCTTTGTCGTCTGATTCATGACAATAAAGATACATACATTTTAAACCTACCAATTAAATACACAAGTAATGAAAAAATATTTCTATCATACAGATTAAACATGTTTTAAAACTAATATTAATAATATTGTCTATACAGTAAAAGAGAAAGAAAAAAAAAACTGGTGACATTCACATGTATATTCTTTGGTATAAAAAACGTAAAATAAAAAAAATAATAAACCATTCATGGTTTAGCGAAAAAGAAAAGAAATAAATAAATAAACATCATTCGATAAAAAGGTAATCTTTTGCGCATTTGCTTTTTTTTTATTGTCGTAAGATGCGCAGTTAAATTGAAATGATACACACGGTTTTTTTCATTAATTAAACAAATGCATTTTTGATGTATTAATATACAACAATAACTGTAATTATTCTAAGCAACAAAGTTTATAAATACTTTGTATTAAACTTTCAGATATTGGTACTCATTTTTTTTTATATAAATGTCTCAGGCCCGGTATTACAGTTGGCCCTCAACTCATTGAGTTTGTTAAATTCAAGATTAATGTTAAGGGGAGATTGAATCCATTTCCGTATTACAGTGCAATATGACATGTCAGTTACTAAATCTTCAATTATAGACATATTTTACTTTTTCTGTGGTTATTATCTGTCAAATTTTAAATAACCTCAAATAATACCAACTACAAAACGGGACGCTACAACTTGAAATACTATTGTTTTATTATCCAACATGGTAAATTTAATTTTTTTCACCAAAATAATGCTTTTAAATGCCCATGTTCGTTTCGATATGGCTGTCAGTTTGTTTTGTTGTGTGGCGCCACCGTCGATACAACTAACGCCTCTAGTGATAGAACACTGAAACTACACTCGTTGCCTAACGCCTCTAGTGATAGAAACTGAAACTACACGCGTTGCCTAGCAAATGACAGTTGACTAACCGTTAAGTACTTAATCCGCCAGAAACGTTGAGTTAAATATTTGTCGTTTTAGTGACGTATTTGAGGGAAGGTTAGGCCTAAACGGACACTGTAATACGCTATATTTTTGTAAAACGTGAGTTTAGGTCTTAAACTGAGACTGTAATATCGGCCCTCAGTTGGCACTACCCAATTGGTCAATTTAAAATTAGTAAAAAATTACAAAGTATCGTACAATGAAAAGTTTTCATTTGATTAATATATTTTATTTTTTTTTTTCGTTTAATTATTTATGTCGTCTCGCCGCTTCCCTATTTGAGGTAGGTAGAGAGAATCGAATGCCACACAAGAGCGACAAGTTATCGATGAAATGACCCGTGCAAAATCAACACAACACAAGACGGACTCGTATAGATTTTGCCGTGTAAAAGCCACGTTTTTAAAAATCCTATAAAAACAATTTATCTTTTTCTACAATGAAAAATATGGGTCCATTGAAGTAATATTTGTTTTTACTTTTGCTGTTTTTTTATAACCACGTGTAAAGTTTTACTCAAAATATATTTCGTATCATAAAAATATGAACTATTTTGTGTTACATAATAGATTGGACATTTTTATATTGGAGATAAAATACCTATATACAAAAGCAGTAAAACAACGCTATAGTTAACCATTGAATAATATTTAAGAAACAAAAAATGACAAATTTAAATTATCAATACTCATATTTATTATCATCGTTTTCGAGTGCCTCGTAAGAGCCGTGTAATCGAAAAAAAAAAAGTCAAAATAAGGTCGCATACGGTTCAGCAATGAGTTTTTCACCACCCACTCTGAATGTAGTGCCTTTTTAGACGAGACGAGACTAGCGCGTGGGATACACGCACGCGACGTGCTTCTTTTTATGAGGTAATGCACACCTTTCGCTGGCTACCTCACATTGTGATATATGCCGTGATGGTATGAATTAATGAATTTATACAAAAGAAACACTATACTGTAATAAGGAAATATTCATTCATTAAAATAAATTCCTATCTAAAGATTAACATGGAAGATGTTAAAAATATCATATTTACGTTGAATATATATATATTTTTTTCAATGGTTATTCTTAGCAAAGTTCTACAATTGAATACATCAAAGTATTGGCACTTTGGCTTTCATAGCAGACTGTCCTTCGAAGCAGTCCCTTCATCAGATCAGCAGTTCTATACAGTCCGCGGTCGAAGAGTCGTTCTCCTCGACCGGCTGACACCGTTATGGGTTGCCCCCGTAGTACAGCGACGGCTGCGTAGAGACAACGGCCTGATGGCCCTCAGCGGGGATCAGCGGCCGCTCAAACTGCTGGGACATCTCCAAGTTCTGCGCCCTGTAGTTCCTAGCGCCGGGCGGATCGCTGTTTCTGTTTGGGTCCGCGCCGTACCGATACTCTTCGGACAGATTCACGTGTCTGCTCGATGGATCGTGGTGGAGGGGCGAACCAAACAGGTGCTGATTGGAAGTGGACCGCTCGATGTTCCTCAAGTTGTTGAGGTGGACGTTGTCGTTCTTGTCGTGGTAATACTGATGTGTCTTGCTGTCCGAATTGCCAAACAGCTGGTGCTGAGCGGAGTTCTTTTCGTAATTGTTGATTTTGTCTGAGCCAAAGACCGTGTGATGTTGCTTGTCTTGATAGAACTGACGACTTGGAGATTTTTCAAGTCCGTATCTTTGCTTCTCTTCGGTGACGATGCCCACTTCATTTTTCTTCTTGAGCGAGTCGGTCGAATCAGGTTTGATCTTGTCTTGGTATATCCGCAGGTCGGTCTGCGAATCGTCTAGTTTCTTAACAGACTGATCGTCTTTGTCGTTCTGCTGCTGGTAGCCGTTGTAGTTTGCTGCGGGCGGTTCTCGGTATGGAGGTATCTTGGGCTCGAAGAGCGGCCTGTGCTGGTGTGTCGGGTTGGAGTCGTAGAGCGGCCTGAGATCGGCCTGCAGGTTGTTGAGCAGCTGTTCGCTGTGACCGATGATGCTGTGGTCGGTGGAGACGATCGGCTGGCTGGCCAGCTCCGGCTGGAGGTGGTGGAGGGCAGACAGAAGTCGAGCGTTGGCGGCTCCCAAAGCCGCTAGCCTCTGTCCCTGACGCTCGATGACCCGCTGCTTGCGGTTAAGGGCGGCAGCCATGGCGCGTTGCTCTCTCCGCAGTTCCTCTTCGACGCCGAGCAATCTGGAACAGATACTGCAATTCATTATCATCTTTTCAACAGCCAATGTCACCACGTTTATTAGAATAAAAATCTTTAAATTGAGAAACTAGACTGGTGAAATAAAAATAAGATGAAGTGTTTAGTAAATCACATAGTGTAGAGTGGGAGACCGAGAAACGATAAGAGACCACAAGGATTGCCACCTAATAGATGGATGGACGAACAAGAGAAGAGAGGCCTCTGTACTGCACTGGCATTATTTCAAAATTGTTAAGCCGTAATTTAGAAATTCTAGATTTACCATAAAAACTTTATTAAAATGCAAAAATCTAAATAAAAATGTTAATAATTGGGAATTATTAGGGTTGATAGTTAGTATAGTGAACTCCTCAGAGCCAAATACTTTGATATGTCAAGTATCTGGATGGGTGAATTATTCCCAATTGAAAGCTTGATGATGCGTTTGTTGCATTTTATTTTGATCTATTCAATAATTTATGAATTGATCTGCTAATTCTGCTAAGTGTATAATGGTAAGAAGAATAATTAAGTGTTAATATTTGTAGTTCTTAGTTGTTATTAATATCATTAGTAAATCGGCCAGCGCCCTATAAAAAATACAAATTTCTCATCCACATCTGTCACTCTTTAGCAAAAGTAACGAGAAACGGATAGAATGGTGTCATACTGACAGAGGTGGAGGCAAGGATGCACACAATGTGACCGCGGTGTCAGAACAATGATGATAAAAGTCATTTAACATTAATGGTGTACCTGGTGATGATTCCCTTCATCTTGGAGTCTGCCAGATCTGTCCCTCCTCGACTAGTGGGCTCGTCCACCAGCTCTACCGACTCTAGCTTCTGTCGCAGCATATCCACAGAGCATTTCAGACGCTCTATCTCGCGTTCATACTGAAAACACAAGAAATAAACATTAGAGGAATTTATTTGTTTCAATCAGTACAAATATTTAAGAAAATATTAAAGAAGGATATAACTTCTAGCTTCTCAAAGTCATATTATCAATCAGTCTATTTATTGGAGTCATATATTCAATCGGTCTATTCATTGGGACCATATTTCAGTCATATTTTTCTATTTATTGGAGTCATATTTTCAATCGGTCTATTTATTGGGATCATATTTGGGTCATATTTTCTATCAATCTATTTATTGGAGTCACATTTCCAATCAGTCTTTTGGTGTCATATTTTCTATCAAGTTATTTATTGGAGTCATATTTTCTTTGAATATATTTATTGGTGTCATATTTTCTATCAATTTATTTATTAGAGTCATATTTTCTATTTTTTTATTTTTATTAGTATATTCTATTCATTGGGGTCATATTTTCTATCAGACTATTTATTGGTATATTTTCACTCCATTTATTGGAGTCATATTTTCTATCAGTATAATTAATTTGGATATTTTCAGTCTATTTATTGGGGTCATATTTTCTATCAGTATACTTATTGGATTCATATTTTCTATTTATGTTTGGGAGTAATAGCGACATTAATACCTATGTTAAATATATTAGTTATACAGGGACAAAAACACAGAATGAAACCGCTAACCTGGAAGCAAAAAGGTGATGAGATATCTGGAGTTAAAGACACAGACAATCTCTAAACCCCAAACAGGTTCCGTAATCTAATACAAGAGGAAGAAGGAGAAGAAGATTCAGGGATTATTCTAGACATGCAGACAAACCTGGTGTATGGTCCTGTGGTTCTTTGGTAGTCTCCTTCTTCCGGCGGTGTGATAGCATCCGTCTTCAGCCTCGCTGGAACTCTCCCCTCCCCCCTCCAGACTGAGCCTCCTCACAGCCAGCTCCTCGCCCCCCACACCACCACCGATGACGCCGGAATAAGCACGTTCCAGAGGGAAGCCATTTTCGCTGACGCCGGTTCTAACGTCGTCGTTTATCCTGGAAATATCAATATTGTTTTATGATTCGAGACAAATGGGTTATAAAAAAAAAAATATGCATGGATCCAGTTAAGAATTAAAAAATAATATGGAAACTAATGCCCTGGGATTGTTTGGAACAATCATGAACAGTAATATTTATTATTTTTTACTTCTCACCCCCCCAGGGATATAGTGGGTAATTATGAATTAGCAATTTTTAAAGTTATTTATTTTTATTGTAGATTATCAACTAGTATCATGTTGAGATTGTATGCTGAAAGTTTCATCACAATGTGCTATGTAAGGCGTGTTTATTCTACTTTATCGATTATGGACTAAAGTACTCATTCGATTCTTTTCAAATTTTGCAAATTTATATAATTATCTAATACTCGCTTAGACCCCATTAGATTTTTAAGGATATCTGATTATTGCTTCTCAATTTGTTTAAAGTCAAATATTTCAAAGTGACCCCAAGCTCAGGAAAATTAAAATTTGATATTTTTATTTTTGAATTGCAAAAATGGCACATCACTTTCATAAAATTGCATCGAAAAAATATCAAGTTTTCATAATAAAATATTTAAATTCACAATAATTTAACAAACTCGTACCATGAAAATGCTGTAAATTTTCCATACAAGATTTGAATACTTTGTTGAGTGACTTGGTAGAGGATTATGACGTTCTAGACATGCATATGCATGTCTAGAACGTTCTAGACATGCATATAACGTTCTAGACATGATATGTCTGATCTCACAACAGTAGTCACTTGTTTAGTCTGTCAATTTATTTTTAAATACATTAACAGTTTGTGCAGCAACAAGATCAGGTGTAAGATCGTTCCATGCATCCACAACTCTATTGGTCAAGAAATAAGGCTGAAATAGGTGGTACATTGTGAGCACAAAGCTTCCTTAAGGTCACAAATGACCTTACAACCTCGTCAGAAAAGCATAGAGAGGAATTGTGGAGGCGGGAACTTGGCGACAATCCATGGATGATGCCATCCGAAAGCACAAACACCGTGCATAGTCAGAGCTACCCCACATGGAAGACACTGAACAGACTAAGGGTTGGAGTGACTAGGTGCAAAAGTAACTAGCAGAGGTGGGACTTTTTGGATGGGGAGGACACGAGCTGTGACTGCGGGGAGGTGCAGAGTTATTATCACTTATTACAATGGCCGCTGATGTGAAATGCGTATAATGTAAATGTTCTATTGATGGCAAATAACGAAGCGATATACGTTGCTGCATACTGCAGTGGCAAGGCCTAAAGTTCGGACCCGATAAGTAAGTAATGGTTCCTGGAATATAAAATTCATAAAATCGTTTTTTGAACTTGAATTAAAAAAAACAATTGCCTTTACCTTGTACTTGAGAGATTTGTCTTGGACGAATAGTTTCTCTCCAACGGGTATCCGTTCTCCGTGACTCGCACTCCACCATAGTCAATATTATTTTTTACAAAGTTTCCTTTGACCGAACCCCCGTCCAGATTGGAGCCATAGCTGTCTGCCGAAGTCGTCTTCCCCTCGTACTTGTCCATTATCTTGGGTATGTTGGAGTTGCTGAAGCCACCCTCGAGGTTGTTCCTGTCGTAGAGGGCCTTCTGGCTCCTGGACATCTGCAGCCTGTACATCTCCTTGTTGGTCTCCTCGACGTTTGAGTCGGGACGGTTAAAGCCTCCCTTGCTGAAGGTGGAGTCGTTCCTTTCGTACGAGGCGTCGCTCTGTCCAAAGTGGGTCATGCTGGCTTTGTTGCCATTGGTGCTGATCCTCGATTCTCCGTACGAAGACAGCGGATTTGTTCTCGGCAGCCTCGAGTTTGCCGATCTACGGAGTGGTGGAATCGGTTCGGAGTCTTTAGAGTCGACATTGATGCTGGAGCTGAGCTCCGAACCGTTGCTCTTGGATTTGGAGATTGGTTTTCGGTGCGCTTGAGGTTCCGCGTTTGACTTTGAGTGTCTCACCGCATCCTGGTACGAACTGGAAGATTTGGATTTGTCATTGGATCTGACGTTGCGACGCGGGTGTTTCGAGTTGCGCTCCCGGTAGTTCTTGAAGTTGCCTTCCGAATTTGTTTCGACGTTGTCTGTCGTGTCGTCTTCCTCTTCTATCGATGAGCTGGAGGTAGTGGAAACGCTCCTCTTTGGTGGTTGTTTAAAACTTGCCACGTCTTCTTGGCGATCTTCAATGTGGTAGACGGGGTTTTTGAATGTGAGCGGACCATTGACGACGGGTCTAGGGGAACTCGTGCCAGTTTCTCTGGTAAAGTTTTGGATTCCGACCTTTTGGCGTTCGTACTCGTACCTCTGCTGGTTGTTTTTGGAGTAGTTGTTTCTCCTATTGTCGAGGATGATTTGGTTCGGTCTCCTGTTGGGATGTGCTGGGCTGGCTTCGCAGCAGTTAGCGTTGACAGGTTGGCCAGCATATAGTTCGACTGGGCTAGAGCTTTGGCTGTACGTGGCAAAACTCTGATACCCTGAGCTAGCCACGTTGGACAGGGCGCTGATGGAAACGTTGGAGCCGTTGTTGTGTGCTGCTGTGTGGTTTCCATTAGTGATGATATTGACATTTGTCTGCGGGACGATGTCGTGGTTCGTTATCCTCTGATTGATGACGTTCTCTTGTTCGTGTTCCTGGTCGTCGGCGTACCGCAAAAGGTCAGACAACTCTTCGAGGTTTTTCGGCATATTACCGTTGTTTTGTTCAGAGTTTCTGCTGTTGAAGACGTGCTCTCTGGAGCTGTTGTAGTTTGACGTTCTGTTGTCTGGGACGACGTTTTCGAAGATGTTGTTCCGAGAGGGTAGAAAAACGTCATTGTTTGAACGGTTACTGGTGACGCTTCTCTGAGAGGAATGGGAGTTGATGTTGTTGCTGGATCCGTTTGGTTTGTTGGCTAGGCTGGGCGACGAAGCGTTCTTGCTGTCGAATCCGAGCTGAACGACTTTGGGGTTGACGCAGTGTTCCCTGTTGTTGTACTGAGAGCTGTATCTTTCCGGATTGGCTGGGCCGACTGCGTTGTAATTGTTTCTCGGCAATGTGGCTGCCCTTATTCCGAGGCTCGGTGACTTTCCGTGGTGGGACACGAGCGAGGGGGGATTGCTGTCGGGTTGGCTGGATCCGCTGGAGCTCATTGTGTTGACCTGGAGGGTGTTGCGTCCCAGCAGAGGTGAGCTATGTACGATTGTGTTGTCAGCTAAGGGACTGTAGGTCGGGTCGTTGAACCTGTAACAGATAGTTTGTTTCAAACTGGACAGTTAAGAAGGTGTTGGTTTATCTGATAAATGGTTGAATTGCATTTCAGTATATACCTGAAGATGTTGTCATGTATGGATGAAGGTGAATGAAGATTGATCTCTCCCTGTGATCCACCATGTTCTCTCAGCTCTTCACTCAACTGCTCTAATATCCTGGGAAGTGGATCCAATTCCTAAAAATACATAAATAACACTTACCATAACAAACAAGTGCAATTTTTCTCATACATAAAAGAAGTACAATTTCTTTTTCTCTTAAAAATAAGGGGTGGCCTTTTTACAGAAGTATTTTTTTCTTGTAACATTATGGACAGTCACTTTATTTCCAGTAGACGAGAACTGTTTTTTGTACCACAGTAAAATGTTCATATTATATGCACCTGTAGGGCGGCTGGAGATAGTCTGGGTACGCTGTCGGCCAGGAGCAGATGCAGCAGGGACAGCTGCTTGCCAAGATCCAGGAAACCAGCCGGGCCACCGGTGCCCCACTCTTCAGACAGACTCGACTCTTGTCCCGGAGGCATTGTCTGAAATAAACAGAAATATGATCGATACGGGACAAAATATAATGAGGCATCTAAAATTTGATTTAAAACTCTGATAGAGCCAGTCTTGACTTAATTATTTATTTATTTATATAATTCTTACAATAGTAAAATTAATAATAAGTTTCATAATAAAAAACAATATTATACAGTATTAAAAAAAAAGGAAATTTTTGAATTGTTGACAATTTTTTAACATCTCAATAGAGACGAATTTGGAATATTATAGAAGAACCAGGAACTCAAAGCACCTACATGGCTTACGACCTGTCATCGGCTGGTTTACGTGATCACTTTATGCGCTTGCGAAACGTTCACCAATCATGCTATAGGGCCGGTATTACAGTCTCAGTTTAAGAGCTTAACTCAAGTTTTACAAAAATATAGCGTATTACAGTGTCCGTTTAGGCCTAATCTTCCCTCAAATACGTCACTAAAACGACAAATATTTAACTCAACGTTTCTGGCGGATTAAGTACTTAACGGTTAGTCAACTGTCATTTGCTAGGCAACGCGTGTAGTTTCAGTGTTCTATCACTAGAGGCGTTAGTTGTATCGACGGTGGCACCACACAACAAAACAAACTGACAGCCATATTGAAACGAACATGGGCATTTAAAAGCATTATTTTGATGAAAAAAATTAAATTTACCATGTTGGATAAAAAAAACAATAGTATTTCAAGTCGTAGCGTCCTGTTTTGTAATTGGTATTATTTGAGGTTATTTAAAATTTGACAGATAATAACCACAGAAAAAGTAAAATATGTCTATAATTGAAGATTTAGTAACTGACATGTCATATTGCACTGTAATACAGAAATGGATTCAATCTCCCCTTAACATTGATCTTGAGTTTAACAAACTCAATAAGTTTAGGGCCAACTGTAATATCGGGCCATAATGAACTAGCCAGGTCTTGTGAGTGATTGCCTTAGTAAGGAAGCCAGTGCACCCGTAAGACTTACCGATATGTCATTGAGGAAAGCTCTCATGTTGGGCGCCTCCTCCTCTAAGAAGTCGTTGAGGAACTCCATGTATGCCTCCTTCCCCTGGAAGCGGGTGAAGTTGGCCAGGGTCTGCAGGGTCTTGGCCACCAGAGTCAGATTGCGGCCGGCTCTCTCGTCCGGATACTCTGAAAAAAAAAAAGAGAAAAAAGATTGAAACAAGAACAGACAGTTGCTGGCAAGGATTAACCTAGAATTGATTACTAAATATTAACACCTTTGAACTTGGTTGGTTCACAGGTCTAATTTAAAAATATATATACTAACATATATTGTTAAATAAACACACACATTGACTTTATACACAGTTTATTCATGAATACAGTAATTAGATATTATAAGAGTGAAGTGCAATAATTAGTATAATAGATGAACCACAACGTGAGAGCACTATATCATCGATCAATACACGATCAATCAACCCCCCGGCCTTACCCCAGACACTCCTTTATATCAATCTCCCTACTCCTGAAGAATACCGATCTCCTGTTCGTTCAAACTCGTAAAATGCTATAAAGATTGCCTGTTGAAAGGCGCAACATAATTATATTACATATACCAACACAAATGGTCAGTACACACTTGCTTCTGCATCTGCAGCTACTAAAAAATATAATAATAATAAACACTACCTTGCACCCTGCGCAAGTGGTGAGTTTATGGCCATTCGGTAATTTCTTCCAACTTACCAGTGTTTCCAGCCCAGAGAAGGAATATTTGGGTGAGAAATTAATTTTAATACATTTCTCCTCTGCTGGGGATCGAAACCAGGACACCGGCATCGGCATAGAGGCCAAACAGCTTACCAACTGTGCCACGGTGATGGACATTTTATTTTATACAATATAGTAAAGTTATAATAGATATATCTAAAATACTCAAACTCGTGGTTAAGGGGGGGACTGCTGCTAACGTACCTATTTTTCAATTTGATATACCATCATTATTTCTAACTAGCTTTTATGTCCCGCCGTTGGCCAAGAATGTAAAATTGTGAAAGAAAAAGCAATCGTTTTTATAATATTGTCACCCAATTATTTTGCAATATCAGACTATGAAAAGTGGTTTGAAATTTGATTGAGTTTAAGTATTGTAAAATGTTCAAGTGATGGCCACAACCCATTCTTTTTTATATATTGCTATAAAGTGTGAATGAAGTATAATATTTATACAATTTCTGCTCGCATGGACTATGCGTAATGGTTTTAAATATGACTGTTTATCAACGTTGTAAAGAGATTGGTTTGGCCACAACCCCCATTTTAAAATATTATCATCGAAAACAAATTGTAATGTGTACCTATTGAAAATTTAGTAATTTTCGATGTTGGGATGTGGTTAAAATTTGATTAAACAAACGTAGGTACTGAAAAGATCTAGTATTGGTCACATCCCATTCGTTTTTATATTTTTTCATCAAGTGTGCATTATATTTTTGCTCAATTTGACTGAAAGTCTTCATTAACGAAGAAGAAGAAGACTTGAACTATAGTAAATAATTTTTAATTTGAATATAAATGTTGTGAAGAGTTCAGTAATGGCCACAACCCCCATTCTTTAAATATTAGGTGTTGAAAATTATTCAAAATAGGATGATATAAATGGTTTAAATTTAATTAAACAAAAGTATTGAAAAGATTCTAGTGCAGGTTATATCGTCACATCCCATATCCCATTCATTTCATATGTATTTTCATCAAGTGTGCATATCGTTAATAATATTTCTGCACAATAGACTATTAGACTTAAAACTAACCCAAAAGACTAAATAAAAAAGAGAAAAATAAGTATAAGACTATAAGAAATAGTTTGTATAAAAAACTATTCCAATGGTCTACATAAAATAAGTAAAAATACATATACCTAATAGAAGAATTAGACTATTGGAAATAGATTGTATAAAAGCTCACCCAAAGGTCTACAAAAAAGAAGAAGAAGAATATTTAGACTATTGGAAATAGTTTGTATAAATACTGACCAAAAGGTCTACATAAAAGAAAATGAATAAGACTATTGGAAATAGTTTGTATTAAAACTCTCCCAAAAGTCTACGTACTTAAATGAAGAAGAATAATAATTAGACTAAAGGAAATAATTTTTATAAAAAAATGACCCAAATGTATACATAAAAGAAGAAGAAGATGATTTAGACAATAGGAAATAGTTTGTATAAAAACTGCCCTAAAGGTCTACATAAAATTAAGAAGAAAAAGAATTAGACTCCAGGACCCGCCGCTTCAGGCCCTTCAGTACCTCCCGTCCCTTTAATCCCTCATTACGTCCCTTCCCATCAGGCCCTTCAGTACCTTCCGTCCCTTCAGGCAGTTTTATACCTCCCGTCCCTTCAGGCCCTTTAGTGCCTCCCTTCCCTTCATTACATCCCGTCCCATCAGTCGGTTAAGAAAAGTTTAAATCCAGAAACCATCCTGGAAGAACCGCGAAGAGATGAAAGAACCTTCTTTTCCCAGGATGCTCTACTTAATAGGTAAAATGACTAAATACACGAAGAAGAAGAAAAAAGTTTAAACCCAGATACCTGCGAAGAGATGGAAGGACAGTTGGACCTTCTTCTCCCAGGATTCTCCAACTTCATAGGTAAAATGACCAAAAATACACGATGAAGAAGAAGAAGAAGAAATAAGTTTAAATCCAGATACCTGCGAAGAGATGGAAGGAAAATTGGACATTCTTCTCCCAGGTTAGTCCACCTTCAAAGGTAAAATGACCAAATAGACGATGAAGAAGAAGAAGAAAAAAGTTTAAATCCAGAAACCTGCGAAGAGATGGAAGGAAAATTGGACCTTCATCTCCCAGGATAGTTCATCTTCATAGGTAAGATGACCAAGTACACGTTGAAGAAAAAGAAGAAAAAAGTTTATATGCAGAACCCGTCCTGGAAGACCTGTGAAGAGATGGAGGGACAGTCGGACCTTCTTTTCCCAGGATACTCCCCCTTCATAGGTAAAACGACCAAATACACGAAGAAGAAGAAGAATAAGAAAAAAGTTTAAATCCAAAAACCATCCTGGGCATACGCTCGACAATTCACCAAAGTTTCATTATAATCGGACAAACGGTTGATAAATAAATAAATAAAATAATTTTCCTATAGGAAATCAGTATAGGTATATTATTGTTGATTTGTAAGTAAATAGTATTAGGTAGGTACCTACCTACAACAAACTTCTAAATAAATTCGATTCCTAACAAATTTTATTTGAATATCACATTCTTTCTGTAGCCATGGAAACGATTCGAACACGTAAGTAATATCGAATGGTTCGGATACATTTTTTGAATATGTAGGTACCTACATTGGTTTGTTCGATGCCATAAAAATGAAAATTGTCAGAAAAATCAAATATTATTTACAAATTATGCAATTTTATTATGCCTATATCTTTACTAATAAATAACACATTTTTACAATATATGTCTTAAAACTTGCCGTAATGTCTTGTGTTTCATTTTATTATTTCATAATTACATTTATTTCAAAGGTTTATTATTTTCAAGAACATATTCATTCGGTGGGAAAATGAAATATTGTATGAAAAGATATTAAAATGGCGGCGTTTATGTACAAAAGGCTTACTTTAAAAATAAGTTAAACATTATAATTATACCAAATATTCACCATGTTTTTCACTTAAACGCTAAGTTACACTTCAAAATATATTTTTTTTGTGTAAATACCTACTTCTAACTTTTAAACTAACAGATATTTGCGTGCAAAATGTACACTTTTTTGACAGATACGACTTGGAAAATTTTGTATGAAAAAAATAATTATTGAAATATTTTTAAAATTCAGCATTTTTATCGCATTATTTTTAGCGTGACACTGCATCAGGTATACAGGTACACGTTCGCACATAAATTAGATTTTTAGATGCTCTTGGTTTTTCAGAAGGCGTGAGACAAACACACACACACACACACACATACACACACACACACACACAAACACTAACATTTTGATTGCTTTATTACTTTAGATAAAATCGTTTTGAAAAAATAATGTAGATAGTTTGGGTATTAATAAACAAAAATATACCTTAACTTTTTGATAATGTTCTGTATAAATTCTTGTAGAAAAATAATGGCATACCCCAATTTTCAACGTTTATCTTATATTTTTAATAAACTATAAGGCGTAGAGTAATATATATTTTTTTAAATTAAAGAAGATAAAAATATCTGGCAAAATATGTCGTTGCGTTGCATTAATACTTCGGGTTTAGTAAAGTAACCTAAAAAACATTTATTTTCCATTCAGCGCCATTGCGAAATCTAAGTTTTTTTTTTGGTTTATTTACTTAACCTGATGCATTAATGCAACGTCACAACATATTTTTCCAAATATTTTGTTCTTCTTTAATTTAAAAAAATATATATTGCTCTACGACTTATAGTTTTTTACATATATAAGATAAATGTCAAAAATCGGGGTATGCTTATTATTTTTCTACAAGAATATATACAGAACATAATTAAAAAGTTAAGGTATATTTTTCTTTATTAATGTCCAAACTAACTAGGTTATTTTTTTCAAAATGATTCAATTTGTAGTAATGATGCAATATCAAATTGAAAAAATAGGTACGTTGGCAGCAGTCGCCCCCTTAATACAAAGTAATTGTAAATACTTTTGTTTATTTATAATTTGTCAAAATGTGCCGCAAGTTTGTCAAGAAATATCAAAATTTTATGAAGATAAAATAACGTTTTTGTTAGAAAAGTCTACGAATTCTGAAAATTCAAATGTTTAAAACAATTTCAATTTATACTTATTGAAAGTTGACAACACCATACCTTTCATATGGCCAAAATCAAATTTCAATTTCATTACAATAAAAAAGAATGTTTGATCCTCCATTATGCACAAATCTAGTGTCTTGAAATAGGCGTGATGACAGTAAGAAATAATCATTGAAATTATGATTTTATAAAATAAAATATGTTATAAAGATTTGAAAAAATATATTTATTTTCATTTTAAAAGAGCGAATAATATTAATATTATTAAAATAAAAATACAAAATATGTTAGTCCGCCATTTTATGTGAAACACCAATCAGAGCGCATGACGTCACCATATTGTTACTGTCATATTGTGTTGTTCGAAATGGCTATTTTTTTCATAACAAGCTATATGGAATATGCTGCTTATTTTTAACATGCTATTTTTATTTATTGATTTATTTGGTTTATTTGGGACAATAAACCAAATAATATCGCTATCCGCTCTATTGAATCGTTGACGCATCTGTTATAACACGCACCGAGTATTGTAACGTGGCGGAGAATATTTAACGTTTCAGAAATAAATAACTTGGTGGCTTTCATTGCTTGATTATAAAATAAAATGATGTTATTATTTTGTTTCTTTGATTTTGTTATGTACAGTAATGATGATGTTTGTGGGAGTTGTACAGTGTTATATGAGGTTGAAATGGAAATACACAATGTATTATGATGAATCTAGTAGATCAGAATATAATAAGATATACATATGGGATAATTGTTATGATTCATATACATATAATGATTAATATATTAAAAAAAATATAATGTAATGTAATAGGTGTGATGACTGTAAGAAAAAAATCATTGAAATTATGATTTTAAAAAAAAAAATAGGTTATAAAGATTTAAAAAATGTACTTATTTTCATTTTAAAGGAGTGAATAATAATAACATTATAAATATAAAACTACAAAATGTGTTAGTCCGCCATTTTATGAGAAAAAACAATCAGAGCGCACGACGTCATAGTATGGTCGCGTCAATTCTTCTGATAGTCTTCAATACAATATACGCATTAATTGTCGGTCTGGACTATGTTTATTTTGGTGTTATCGATATATTAATATTTTAATTAGATACTTAAAACTAAAACAAATAAAATATAAATGGAACAAGGATTCATCAAAGCAAATAGTTTCAATTTACCTAGATACTCGCCTACCTATCGGGGGACACTATGGGCCGGTATTACAGTGTCAGTTTAAGAGCTAAACTCAAGTTTTACAAAAATATAGCGTATTACAGTGTCCGTTTAGACCTAATCTTCCCTCAAATACGTCACTAAAACGACAAATATTTAACTCAACGTTTCTGGCAGATTAAGTACTTAACTGTGAGTCAACTGTCATTTGCTAGGCAACTCGTGTAGTTTCAGTTTCTATCACTAGAGGCGTTAGGCAACGTGTGTAGATTCAGTGTTGTATCACTAAAGGCGTTAGTTATATCGACGGTGGCGCCACACAACAAAACAAACTGACAGCCGTATTGAAACGAACACGGGCATTTAAAAGCATTATTTTGGTGAAAAAAATTAAATTTACCATGTTGGATAATAAAACAATGGTATTTAAAGTCGGAGCGTCCCGTTTTGTATTTCGTTTTATTTGAGGTTATTTAAATTTGACAGATAATAACCACAGAAAAAGTGAAATATGTCTATAATTGAAGATTTAGTAACTGACATGTCATATTGCACTGTAATACGGAAATGGATTCAATCTCCCCTTAACATTAATCTTGAGTTTGACAAACTCAATGAGTTGAGGGCCGACTGTAATATCGGGCCTATGTTAATTGTATTTTGTATGTAACTTAGTTTTTATTGAATAAATAAATAAATAATGAACGCTCGCAACGTATGGTAAACAAATTTAGTTTTAGTATTCTACAATTTTGTCACGCAATGGTGAGCTGACGAACGTTCGACACGTTATGATGCTGGTCACTGCCAAACTAAACTAGCAAGCTATATTTTTTTCATGCAATGAAGCGATTTGCGAAACGACGGCGATTACGCGAAGCATGCGTTTTAAAACATCGTTACAATTTTAGCAGCATATGAATTATTACATAGCGGTCGTTATTTGTATTGTGTTCATAACAAGCTATATTTATCTGCTATCGTAATTTTTAGCAATAGCAGCCATAGTAGTCATTTTTCTGCCTGTCTTAACTACTCTTAACTAGAATGGAACTTTTGATGGTCGGATATTTCTTTGCGTCGAACAAAGACTTTTGCTCATCAGAATTTCGAAACGTAAAAACTTAATAATAAGTACATATGTATAAGTACTTTATTTATCTGTAATTTAAATACAACTTACATCACGAAAATCGATAAAATATGCTCCTTCTTCTCTCTACATTATGTGTTCATAAGCTAAAAACATACGCGGGAAACGTATGATGGCCTATTTTGACGTTTGGACATTAATGAAGTTCTTTATATGCTTATTGCCTAAATAATGGTAAATATTATATTATTGAGAGCTAAAAGTGGGGGAACAAATACTGTACTTCATTGTAAACGCGTACTTAATAAAATACACTTGTGTCTCGCTGCGAAATTTAATCACTTATTTCTCTTTTTTTTCGCGTGGGACGAAAACATATACCTCAGTAGGTGTTTTTTTCGTCGTGTTTGTACATTTAGGGACCGCACAACACTTATGCACTTTTGAATTGATTATAAATACACAAATCGTCTTAGAATACATATAGTACATATAGTAGTGATATGTAGTTTACGATATCGTGACGTCACCATCAGGGTCGGCAGCCGCCATGATACTACAAGCGTTTTTTGGCGTAAATGTCAAATTTGATTTTAAAATGGCGATTTTTGCTACTAAACCTTTATTTTATGTAGAAATGTATATATATTTGAAAACAGTGAATGCGTAAAAACATCGTGAGATAGTTTTTCAAAATTAGTCATCATGTCCATTGTATTGATCGTTTGTGATACATAAAACAGAAAAAAACATTTGAAATCAAAGAAGATTCAGACCTTGTGTGATTCCAAAGAGACTCGGTGAGAGTATGGCTGGACACAGGAAGCGAAGGAATACCGAAGCACTGACCAAGTGATCGGCTAACTCCTCACGTTTCATGGCACGTAATCTGAAAAAAAACACCAAATATAAGTACAAAATTAATGCACATCACGAAACCTGTTGTTATTAATTTTTTATTTACCTTTTATCACACCTTAATTATAATGACAACAATAAGTAGATTACTGCTGCCCAACTAGGATATCCTGTTCTAGGGCTAGCAGTTTACAATTTTTATTGACAATTATATACAACTAGTAAATACCGGCAGACGTTGTTGAAAATGGTTGATCGGTATGTTTCCTTTTTATTATTTAACATTCATATCTAGATTCTCTTATTATTATTCCGTATTTTTTTCCTTTCCATCCCCACAGTCCCTTCCGTCCCTATTCATTCATTCAATTATCACCAGTTTTATATAATATACCATTTTTATATATGGAAATATATGATTTTTCTTTATATTTTTTGATTTATGTATTTATTCACTTATTAATTTCTTTATTCATATATTTACTTATTCGATCATTGATTTATTTATTTATATTATTACGGGCTGATCAAGCCCACTAAGTTTCACTTCTATACAAATCTCTTTTTTTTCAATTTTTTTTTTTGTGAGATATCGAATAAATAAATAAATAAATTATAATGCATAAACCTTCTCCTGAATGAGCTGAACAAATTCCCAAAGTTTCATCGCAATCAGAAGGTTGGTTTAGGAGTTCATCGCGAACATACAAACAAACAAACAAATATACGTACATCCATTTTTATATATATAGATTATGAACCAGGTGATTGTTTTGAAGCAAGTTTTTAAGAAAATTTTGATACAATATAGTTTAAGAGATAGCAACGTCAAAAAACACCTTTTCCCATAAATTTTTATTATAATTATACTAGATGTCGTAGTTAGCAAATTTTGTATGAATCGAAGTGAGGCATTTTTCCGGGGAATTTTTGACATTTTGGTTCCAGACCACATCATTTTTCTATAGAGAATAACAACTAATGTGAATTGTTTTCGGATTTATTTGTCTAAAAAACATTTTAATTATTGAGGTTTAGAGAACAGTTATCTAGGATGTGTTGAAATGTAAGGAAAACTGAAATATGTTGCCAACCAAAATGTCAAACGCACGATATTCCATGATTCACTTTTTGCATGGAGTACTACATCTAGTATATTATAATAAAAATCTATGAATTAAACATACAGGTCTTGGCAACACCGCCACTTTTAAGATTAATATGAAATAGTAATCTCAATAAGACTCGTCATTTTATTTGTAATAAATTAAACAAACCCGTTTCAAAAAAATTAAAAAACATGTACTGACTTTTCCCTGAATGCGGCGAAGCACAATCTCAGATCGGGCGGGAACTTTGGCGCGCTGGCGAGGACAGCCTTCCACGCTCGCGTGACCGCCGCTCGCAGACGCAGACGCTGCCTGCGCAGGTTGGAGCCGGCGCCGGCCCCCCGACCAGGATCCACCTCCCAGGCGCACCCACCGCTCATGGCGCCGCTGACGCACTCCCAGAGGGTCTCCTGCAAACAACAGATCAAAATTATTTTAATTTTAATATTAGCCCTAGGGACACACACATCAAATTTTGTTAATTTCGTTATTATCTGCTTAATTTCGATAAAGATCAATTGTGCCTAATTTGAATATACCACATGTATGAAAATGAAAAAATAAACAATTTGATTCGACATCCAGCAGACTTTTGTGTTTAAATAATAACTGGAAGAGTACAATAGGTCGCAGTGCAGGGGCAATGAATTACAATATCTCTCAATTATATAATAGCACGCAGTTAGTACCTGCAAATAAGTCTCTCCGAGCAGCTTCATGTAGGCCTCAGTGGCCTTGGTTGCCAGGGAGTTGGCCCTGAAGGCCAGGGCTGCGTGAGGGGCCCTCCTGACTTCCAGGGCGGCTGCTGCGGCCAGCAGACGAGCGGCGGCCGCTGAGCCTCCGGAGCACCTCACGGCGCTCACTAAGGCGCCAGCTAGTTCCTCCTTACTCTTCACACCTGAAAGATAAAATGGATTCTTAATCTCAAAAAGATTATTCAGTATATATTTTTTTTATTCGTTCAACAATAATTTACAATGTTATTAAATTATCAATATTGACGTTATCGACAAATTTTTAACATCTCATTGTGCAAGCACATAAAGTGATCACGTAAATCAGCCGATGACAGGTCGTAAGCCCTGTAGGTGCCTTGAGTTCCTAGATCTTCTATAATATTCCAACTTTGTCTCTATTGAGATGTTAAAAATTTGTTAAATTAAAATATCATTTGATTCCCGACAGAGAAAAAAATCAATGTTTTCATATATGCAACTTTAAAAAAATATTCGATTGATAGTTAATAGGATAAATGTAATTTCAAAATATTTTTCAAATACATGGTTTCCCAAGATATCTCGTAACAGTACAGGTCGTAAGCCCTGTAGGTGCCTTGAGTTCCTGGTTCTTCTATGATATCCCAAATTCGTCTCTATTGAGATCTTAAAAAAAGTTTATCAAAAAAAATATTCAGTTCATGTTGCTACATATAATTTATCCTTGCATCAGAATGGCTCTCCACTGCAAATTTGATACCAATACGAACCGATTCGCTAAGAACCTAACTTTTAAACGGAAAATAATACGGTAGGTAGGTATTTTTTAATAATAATTGTAGATAATTTGAATGTAAACAGGCGACAGAACAATGAGGTTATGAAGTCAAAGTATTTTAACTATTCAATTTTAGATTTAGTCTCTCCGTTGTCTTCTTTTACTCCTCACTAACCCAAGGGGATATAGTGGGGAGTTACGGTTTCGCAATTTTCAAGGATTATTTTTTCATTGCAGATTATCATCTAGTATCATGCTGAGATTGTATTCTGAAAGTTTCATCACAATGTATCTGTGTGTGTGTGTGTACTATGTATGGGGTGTTTATTTTACTTTATCGATTATAGACTAAAGTACTCATTCGATTCTTTGACCCCATTAGATTTTGAAGGATATCTGATCAGTTCCTCTCAATTTTTTACCTGTCAAATATTTCAAAGTGACCCCAAGCTCAGGAAACTTAAAATTTGTAATTTATATTTTCAAATTGGTAAAAAGCCACATCACTTTCATAAAATGGCATTGAAGAGTTATCAAGTTTTCATAGTAAAATATTTGAATAAAAAATAATGTAACAAACTCATTACTGAATATTTTCCATACAAAGATTGAGTACTTTATAGAATGACTTGTTAGTGAGGAGTTTAGCGTTGGCCACAACCCACTCGTTTTATATACATTTTATCATAATATTTCTTGAAAATTAGATATTTAATTCACTGTTTAATATTAAATTTTTTTAATACGTTTTCGATGCGCTAATACATGTTCCAGTGTTCGATTTGATTATAGTACAGACAATCCACTTTTCATTCACCAGTCAGTCGCACAAAGTCTCTAAGAAGCCAAAAATAAACCCACCAATAACTGGCTCCAGGTACTCGACCAGCTGCGAATAATTATCCCTGAGGTACGCCAAGAGGGGAGTGTAGCGCTGCTCGGGCAGCACCTCGAGGCTCTGGTAGCGGCACTTGGCGCGGAGGCTGATGCCGCCCCCCGAGCCCGAGTCGCTGACCGTCGCCGTTGTGCTGGTGCTGGTCGTGGTGCCGGTGCCGGGCGGCTCCAGGGGGTGCCACCGCTCGCTGTGGTGCCGTCCGTTGAGCTCGTGCACCGGTATACGGACAGAGCCTGGAAAATAAAATAAATTATCAGCTTCAATACAAAGAAATGGTATTGTTTTTATTTTCATTTAATAATTATCCAGTCAAACAGACCAATAAAGCAGCCACTAGTTCAGGATGTCTCAAAAATATCATCTGGCATAACAAATATATAAGAACGGATAGTAAGGCCAGAATTTATAACACATGAAATGAGATCGCTAAGAAGAATCTGTAATAGAACGATATATGACAGGGTCAGAAATAGGTCGGGGCCGCCCAAGGAAGGGATGGCACATCCATGTGAACGGTATTTTAAAAGACGGAAATGTTAGAAGTGTGAACAACAGACGAACATATATAAGACGGTGTATGAATGTGGACGAGGCGATGAATGTATGTCAAGATAGAAGTAAGTGGCGTTCGGTTCTCTCTGCCTACCCCGTGAGGGACATGGCGTGATGGTATGTATGTGTTAGACCAATCATGACATATGCGATGGAGACAAGAGCCGACACGACCAGAACCAAAAACCTCCTACGGACATCGGAAATGAAGGTTTTAAGGTCTATCACAGGGAAGACGCTTAGAGACAGAATTCGAAATGACGGAGAAGATTCAGGAGGGACCATGTCAACAGGATGGACACATCTTGAATCCCATCCATAGCGGCAAACGAAATCCAACCAGGGCATCGCCTCCCCGGAAGCCCATCAAAGAGGTGGAGGGATAGCTGGACCTCAGCTTCACAGTAATAGCTTTCTCGAAAGAACAGATCTACAATCTAATATAAGAAGAATTATCCACTAGCTTCGCCTTGATCACTACAGTACCCAATTTCATTTCACCGTCGCTACATCTTGGTCACTACAGTGTCCACGACATACGTAATTGTTGTAGCTCTGTAAAATATAGTCATCCTACTCATTTAATTCTTTGATTCATTTGCTATCCTTTTCTCGGATATATACTTTTTTTGCAAAGACATCGCTATGTTTGCGACTTTCTAAACACAGTTTTTAATTGTGTTTTCAGTCTGGATCTGTGAGACGATTAATATCGTAAGTCTCCAGAATGTGGCAACTTGTTATTGGGTGCGTGTTAAATTAATATTTGACATAGTACCTGTTAGTTGCCCGAGAAGTATAATAAAGAAAGAAAATATTATTGAAATAATACAATAATCTTTCAAATAATTCACATATCTTTCAAGCCACGGGCGTCCACTTCGATCTGCTGAACGTGATTTACTATCTATCCCTATTCATAGTTCTGTTTTTTTAAGCTCTTCATTTGAAGTACATTCGGCTAGGCTATGGAATAGCCTAAGTCCTGATATTACGTCGTCTATCTCATTAAACATCTTCAAGAAAAGGCTAAAGCAAAAATATTTATCTGACAACACCTGATTACATCTTCCTCTCCTCTTCCTTTCTTATCCTTTAATTTTCCTATCATTGCTATGAATTGTTCTTTTATGCTATCTTATTTGTTTTTTTTTTACTTTTATTCTGCTGTATTTATTTATTTTGTAATGTGATTATGTAACTGATTGCCATAGTACACATTGTTTTGTATACTTAACATTAACTCTGGTTGGTTGGAAGAAATTGCCACTAGGCAATAAGGCCGCCAGTGTACAAATTGTATGTACAAGAAGATTCAAATAAATAAATAATTTTGTTTATTTACAATTTTTATCCACAGCTAGTTTTAAGAACTACCGTTCTCTATTTCAGGTGAGTTAAAACTAATTAGTAGTAGTGTGCAGCAGTGTCATGGGAAGGAACGGGATGAATACACAATAAGTGAAATTTATTGTGTTCCTGAAGCCTTATGAAGTACCTCATCATCATCATCATCATCGGCGCTACAGCCCTGTGTGGGCCCTGGCCTCCTCCAGCCGTCCCTGTCCTCCACCGCTCTCCTCCAGTTTGCTATTTTGATCGCTCTTATGTCGTCTTCTGCATCGTCCAGCCATCTTAGCTTGGGCCTACGACTACTTCTTCTGCCCTCTGGATTGGTATTAAGAACCTTTTTGGGGACACGATCATCATTCATCCGGCTGACATGTCCCAACCACTGCAGTCTACGTACTTTTATGACTTGTACAATGTTGGGTTCGTCATATAATACCTGTAGTTCGTGATTATATTGCATCCTCCAAAGCACATTATCATTTACTGGGGCAAAAATCTTTCTTAGGATTTTCCTTTCAAATATCAAAAGGTTGTTTTCGTCTCTTTTTTTTTTTGAAGTATGAAGTACCTCAGGCAGTCCCATATTAGTTTCAATGTGAACAAGCTCTATTCAAGAGCTTTAAGGGCTGCTCGACTGTCCTGATAATATAAATATTCTGTTTTTATACTATTTATATTTTTCAAGTGCACATTCTATTACGGCATACATTTCTGCCTGAAATTCTGTTGGAAATTGTCCGAGGCTAAACGAAAATGGAGATAGGTGAGTTCTTACCAACGAGAAATCTTTTGTCCCTCTTTCTCGGCTTCCTGTCCGGTTCTCTGTAGACGTCAACAGTGATGACGCTGATGTGCGGAAGACCGGTGAACTCGAACACCTCGCCCCAGAAGCAGAGGTCTGTCTTCAGCTTGCTGGACGTTCTGAAATGTCATAATAAATAGATTAATCTCAATATTATGACAGATTTACATTCCAATCGATTTCTCGTAATTTTAAATACTGGTAAAAAATTATTTACAAAATATATTAGATAAAAAAATATATACCTTTTGTAAACCTAAATTTTACAGGAGGTAAACTGTTACGACAGTTTTAAAATAAAATATTTTACTGAGGTAAATATGACAGTAAATCTTTCATTTTTTCATTCAAATTTCATAACTTTGCCATATTTTTGACACTCTGTAGGTTGCATCTGATTCCTGAAACCCATCATGGGGGCATCAAGTCCTGTCAAACGGTAGAATCAATACCTTAAGATATTATAGAACTCCAAAAGATAATTATATCCATGATATGGGTTATCATGAGGGTTCCAGCGAGATCCAGCGAGGATACATACCATCATGCCATGTCCTTTACGGGGTAAGCAGAGAGAACCAAGTGCCATACTCTTCTATTTTTGCACACTTTCCTGGCTTTCTTTACATCCGTGCATCGTCTGATTTTTTTTAAATCCTTCTAGCGGCATCTTCACGTCAGCTTGATATGTAGCTCATTGTGAATGATTGGCTTCTAGAGGTCTTCCCATAGTCCGATCTCTCGAATGAATCTTAAGATCTTTAGTGGGCTGGCTTCTCTGATTTGTATTTCATCAACGATATGAGAGCCAAATATTCTGGCTCTTGTTTGCATCAGTGGTCCACAGTCCTTGAGCAGGTGTAGCGGAGTTTCATGTTCGTCTAGGCAGAATCTGCATAGATGCATGTCTGCTAAGTTCATTGTGCATAGGTGTTTATTTCATCTCATACATGCTTATCAATTCTTTAAGATTCTTATGTTTCCTCCTTTCAAAATATCATTCACATGGTCATGCCATCACTTTTTTTGACAGTTGATTAGACTAAAATGTAGTTATAGAATAGGGAATTAAACTAATTCGTGACTTACTTGGAGTAAGAATATCAACTTAGACTAAGTGTAATAGGAACGCACCTATTTCTGCCGGAACGTTCTTAAAAAGCTATAGAATTATTGTAATTCCCCATTTAAATTATTTTTTAGTCTCCTATTCCTCTGCAATGAAACTCAAAATAGAAAATTACAGATCATTCATAATATGGGAATGAGAACAATTTAAAAATGCAACAGATATACAAAAATAAACCTAATGTTAAATAAACTAAAATTAATAACAGTAAAGCAATACATTATATACAACAAATTAACTTTTATTTACATACAAACTGAGAAATAATATGCTTCCAAAATATATGCAGAAAAATATATTATTAAATATTAATGTTCACACTTATCCTACGAGAGGATGTCAGGATTTTAGACTTCCAAAAACGATATTAACATGTACACAAAATAGTTAATACCATAAAGGTCTCAAAATATATAATAGTTTACCACCAAACATACCACAAGTCTTGTCACCTTTCGTAGGCTAGGTGCTGAGTACATAGTTAAAAACTATGTTCTCCATAGTTTTACATGTTTTTATAATTAATTGTCATACTCTTACCATATGTATTGTTAAAAAAAAAAGGATTTTTATATATTTTTTGTTTATACTAGATGTATTCATTTTTATATATGTTTTTACATATATTTTTCTTTTTTGTGGATGTATTATAAATATGGTGTGATAAAAAATGAATTGTTGTCTATGTACATAGTAAATCAATGGTTAGTTATTACTGTCAAGAGTAATAAATTAGCATTTAACTCTTGTCAGTCCAACAGCATGGTATCTGGGTCATGCAAATTATCCTAAGAAGTGATGCTAATAATATGTATATTATATAAAGTGCACAGTTAAGCAGGCAGCGTTTTCTTTAAACTGTATTGCAAATGTGACATACCTCGACTAATGATAATTTATATCATCCGCGTAGTTGTTGCAAGTTATCATATAATATTATGCAGAATTGTTCAAAATTATATTCGTCTCAGCAGACGTATGTACAAGGTACACAACAACTAAATATATTTATCTCATATAATGCTGAATCTAGTGACTGAAAACATGATACATTAAAACTGCATTATACTCTAAGATGTTACGAGAACAAGTAAGAGTCACAATCGAATATTACAAAAGACCGCCAATACAAGCTAAACAAGTACAAGGAACTGGTAGATAAAACAGTTCAAAATGGCTTTACATTCATCGCCTCGACAACATTCATACATCGTCTTATACATGTTCGTCTGTTGTTCACGCTTCTAACATTTTCGTCTTTCAAAATACCGTTCACATGGACGTGCCATCCCTTCCTTGAGCGGCCCCGACCCCCGAATAATTATTTTTATACAAAGTGAATATAACTAATTTACATATTGGTCATTAATTGAAGACTATTTTTTTATTTTTAGCAAAACTGGTATTTGTTAACGGGGTGTACAATTAATCCAATATATATTGTCTATTACGCTCTACACCTACAAAGACATGGTGTGACATTCCTATGTCTTTATACATTTGAAGCAGCACATTTTTACTCCTCACTAACCCAAGGGGAGTTATGATTTCGCAATTTTTAAGGCTATTTTTTTTATTGCAGATTATCAACTAGTATCATGCTGAGATTGTATTCTGAAAGTTTCATCACAATGTATCTGTGTGTGTGTACTATGTACTGTGTGCTATGTACGGCGTGTTTATTCTACTTTATCGATTATAGACTCATTTGAAGTTTTCATCATAAAATATATAAATAAAAAAATAATCACTCTACCCAGAAGTTCTTTTATTTTACCCCTAGGGAGACCTAGGTCCTTAAACTAGAAACATAAAGAATCTGCGGGCAGACCTCTCGCCCCCACCTCTACAGCATATATGTACTTGTGCTAAAGCCATTTTGAACTGTTTTATCTACCAGTTCCTTGTACTTGCTTGTTTAGTTTGTATTGGTGGTCTTTTGTAATATTTGTGTCCCATGGAACAGTCAACTCCACATAAATAACAATTTTTAATGAAAGAGAGTATATTGTCAAGTTAGGCCCATAGATTTTTATTATAATATACCAGATGTAGAACTCCGTGCAAAAAGTGAGTCATGGAATATCGCACGTTAGACGTTTTGGTTGGCAACATATTTCAGTTTTCTTTACGTTTCAACACATCCTAGATAACTGTTCTCTAAACCTTAATAATTAAAATGTTTTTTAGCGAAAAAAATCCGAAAACAATTCACATTAGTCGTTATTCTCTATAGAAAAACGATTTGGTCTGCCAACCAAAACGTCAAAAATCCCCCGGAAAAATGCCTCACTTCCATTCATACAAAATTTGCTAACTACGACATCTAGTATATTATAATAAAAATCTATGGTCAGGCCTAAGAGATGAGATTCAGATCTCCTTTGGAAGGGTATATCTCTATTCTCTTCTATCCATCAGGATATTCCAGTCATCTGACTTCCTGATTAATACCCCCTATTCAGTAACTATTGTAACTAAAATAGGAACATACTTAAATTGTAGATTTTAGATTTACGGTCTTATTTCAGCGTTATAAAATATCAACTTGGACTAAATGGAATAGGAACGTACCTATATTGGCCGGAACGTTCTTAAAAAGTTACTGAATTAGACGTATTTTGAATAATTATGAAAATGATAAAAAATTCTTAATTTTCATAATTATTAAAAATAAATCTAATTCAGTAACTTTTTAAGAACGTTCCTGCCAATATAGGTACGTTCCTATTCCATTTAGTCCAATTTTATATTTTATAACGCTGAAATAAGAGCGTAAATCTAAAATCTACAATTTTAGTATGTTCCTATTTTAGTTACAATAGTTACTGAATAGGGGGTATTGTTCTAATTTCTTTGTTATAGGTCTGACTTATTTATTACATTGTAGATTTATTAACTTAGATTATTGATTGGGTAAAAACGTGATATATATATTTTTTGAGTAATTTTAAGTTAAGAATGTTTCTAAGGTTTAAAAGTATGTCAATAATTTAATATAATTTCAGCAAGGTCTCTATTATATATAACTGCTCGTGGCACTGACCTGGCATATAGGGTAGAGTCGAGGAGCAGTTCGCAGTAGTATCTCTTCTTGGGCGGAAGACCTTTGGCTTCCAACAAAAAGAGACGTAGAGAGCGTTCAGTCCGTCTTACGTTGGTACCCCCTTCGGCTTGTAACGATGCCTTCAGACTGGAATTAAAACGGGGCATTGAATTATAATAGTAATTTATTTGCCATTTATAAAGTGGGATAGAATAACAAATGTAGACATATATTAATGTAATTAATTTATAAACAGTATGTTCGGTAAATGTGGCAACACTCCTGACCTTTTCCTCTCCCAAATATATTGATACCTACCTACATGTCAGCTGTTTATACAATAGTCTACAACTCGTCGTCGTGACATCACTGACAGTTGAAGAAGTAAAATAGTTTCAATACGCTCGAAATATACATATTATTTCATGTCCTTTCGTGTTGTTCAACTAAATACTACGCGCCGTGCGCCCTTTTCATATACCCAAACCGTGTTTGGAAGTGGTGTGTCTTTCATCAATATTTTGTGTTGTGATACAAGAGGTATAGTGAGTGCCTTCCTTGAAGACCTCCCAGACGGAGGAAGAAATTCGCCACCAGGTAGGTGCAATATTCCCTTCTCTCTGTATCCAACACAGTACATCTTCATTTCTTGAGATGCTCCTGACGGAGGTTGGCGAATATTTTTTATATACTTCTTTTAGTTTCTGTGGTGAATTTAATTTTTAATAATTTTTCTGTGGTGACTATTTTTTTTTACTTTGTGTTTTATTGTTATTGATAGATACGTGTCTTTTTTGTGTGTTCATTTAGTCATCCGATGTTGATTTGTTTATTTTTATTGTTTGTTTTTATTTTCATTTGTACTAGATGTAAGAAATTGTATTTTTTTTTTACATCTAAATAAAATATATACAATACAATACAATACAATTGACATTATATTATCCGATGACAGTATTCATTCATAAAGAGGTTAATACAAGATAAATATCATTTAAAAGGTTCCAAAAAAGGTCAGAAATCATTATTTACTCCACCGCCCAATTGTTGTTTATCAAGGAAAATATAACCTAAAAAGACACATATGTACGATAAATGACATTTGTCATTTAAAACGCCCGATGCTGCGTTCAGATTGAAACGCCGCTCCAAAGTGTTCAGTGAGATTGGTGTGTAAAAAAAAATAATGATAATAATAAGTTATTTGTATAGCGCCGTTTAATGATTCGAGATCATACCAAGGGCGCTGATAGTTTAATGTTGTGTTGCTAAGCTAAACAAAGCTGTTTTTAATCCTTTAGTGAAAGTGCTCTTGCTTTGAGCACTGCGGACATCTAGAGGCAGTGAATTCCACTTAATAGGACCATTCACACTAAAGCATCGGTCATAGTAAGCCGCTTTGTTGACTCTGTCCAACTCCTTTAAGGAATTGTTACTCTGTGATCCAGACGACCTGAGTGTGAGATGCCTCCCAGAGAGATCTCTTCTCTGACACAGCTCTTGTGTATATTTTGGTGTCAGGTTGTTCAAAGCATTATATACTGTCAAACAAATTATGTAATCAATTCGCTCTGGATACTTCAACCAGTATAATTCGTTTAGTAGTGGAGTTATGTGACATCATTTTTCTGCACCGAAAATAAGTCTTGCCGCTGTGTTAAATAAAAAAAACACCATAATCTGCAACTTCAGGTACATCCGACACTCGACATCGAGCGTTCTATCTGAACACGGCCCTACATACACCACATTGAGTCACAATGATTGACATTTTGAAAATATTACCTATTGATCCATGTGTCTCTTTCTATGCGGGATCCGCATGCAAAGTGTCTCGTCGTCGCTGGGGGCCCCGGAAGCTGCAGCAGGAAGCAGTGGGGCCTGCCTGCGAGTGAGGCATGGAGGGCTCTAACTGCACCGCCCCGAACACTGCCTCCCATCGACAGCGGGGAAGACAGGAGGCTCTCGTGAGACCTGCAAATGAAAAAAATAATATCAACTAGTTATATAAAATGTATGTATATAAATATTGTGCAACTTAAAACAGGAATTCCTAGTTAGATGGCCATAGCATATTACTTCATATTCAATAGGCATGATTTCTAATTTTGAAAAGCTATCTCACAATGTTTTTACCCATCCACTGTGGCTTACGACCTATCATCGGTTGGTTTACGTGATCACTTTATGCACTTGTGCAACGTTCATCAATTATGCCTTCTTATTGAGTTTCCTTATCAATGCAATTTTAAAAGATCTACACATTCTAATAATGTGAAACAGATGGTTTGAAAATAACCTGTTTTTACCATCTCCATCTATGAAGTAACAAAGAAAATTTTTTATAATGTTTGCATATATGTAAATTAAAAAAATATTCGAGGAATAAAGTTTTTCATTTTAAGAAAAAAATTGTTAACTATATCCTTCCTTACATCCTTCGGTGATCGTGCTTTTGCTGTGTCTGGACCAGCCTCGTGGAATAAGCTACCACCTCAATTGAGGCAAATCGACAACTTGGCACTATTTAGGAAACGCCTGAAAACTCACTTCGTCCGCGAGTCTTACAAAAACCTGTAATATATTCAAAGCAAGCGCCCTTGAAGTGAGGTTATCACAAAAACGGCGCTGTAAAAATCGTGCCAATTTATTATTTTTTTTTATTTTTTTAATTTATTATGTAAACAGACAGTTAAATTGACTTATTTTACTAACTTACATAATATGACATGTGAACCAATTAAGTTTACAAGTATTATAGTTATTATATTTACAAAAAGAAGTAGTTTTGAGGAAGGGAGTAGGAAAGTTGGAAAAGGGGAACACACGTACACCACCTAACCACGAAGCAGTAATCTATAAATTGAACATTTAAATCCGTTTAAGGAGTTATTGAAAAGGTCTATTTCATTATTATAATAGATTAGCCTATTTCATTATTATAATAGATTAGCCTATTTCATTATTATAATAGATTAGCCTATGTATTTTAATATATAAGTAGATCTATTTAAATAGATAAATAAAAATAAATACATGAGGTTCTTGACGCACAAGTTCTAGATTTTTGATTATTAAATACCTCGAGGAACGAAGTGGTGCCCTCGGCGCCAATTTGGCGGCGCTCCTCGCCCTCTTGAGCGGGCTGGCCCTCAGCGACCGCTTGCTGAAGAAGAACGAGGCCAGCCTGGAGGGGCTGCCCGTGGGCGCCGTCGTCTGGTGCGGGGGAGCCAGGCCGGCCCCTCCGGCCTCCGCCCCGCCGCCGCTCCTGCATGCCTTCTCGTACGATGTGTCTGAAAAGAACAAAAAGAAAAATATGATTATTGAAATGATAAAACAAGAAAATAAAAAAAAAATTGAGGACATCTCTTTCAAAGTTTTCTTTGCGTAAAAAATCATAAAAAAAATACTCCTGATTTTTATGCAATAAGTATAGCATTATTGTATGCTTTGTATGAAATACAAAATTGTTCGATTTTATTGAAAAATCAAACAGTTTTATCATGTGTTGTCATCGAGAATACACAAATTGTAAAAGTTTGTAACATAATAAATTTTATTCCGAAAATACTATACCTATATAACTTTTGATAATCCCAGTCAGCTTTCGATTTTAAATGATAATAAGGGCTAACGTCCACAAAAGATGATGCGCAACGGACGCAGCGCATCAGACGTATTTTATTATTCTATATAGGAATTCATGCGCGCGCATCGGACTTTCAAAAATATCTATATTATTCGTTATTCTCACATAAACTCACTTACTGACTCAAGTCAACGCAGTTCATTCACGCGCTGTATGTAGGTACTTAAGAGCCTGTGAGTTGTTGAATCTTTGAATGTGTCATGTAGATGGTGCGCGCTATTCATTTTGTTGCGTCATGGCGTAATTATGGGGTAACTCAGTGGGCTGCGCTTGAGTTACTGACTTGACGCAAGGAATTGACGGAGTTGCCCATTTGCTCATGTCTGAATAACTCAGTGAGCTGCGCTTGAGTAACTGAGTTGACGCAAGGAATTGACGGAGTTGCCCATGTCTGAATTAAATTGGAAATGAAATGAGGAAGACTTACTGCCTTCCTTCCAAAAATATTATATTCCAGTTATATTTACGCTTCTTTATCAATGTGTAATTGGTCATTGGTCATTACTGTACATCAGAGTACCGAGTCTATGACTCCTTGCTCCTTCATCTGACGTTACTTGACTGGGTGGTTTGGAGATTTTAGTACTGAAGATGGAAAGGGTTTCGGGTTGGAGGGATGATTTTATATTTTATATGAAGTTGGTGGGGTTGTCGAGTTGGATTTTATGTATTGAAGGTTGGTGGGGCAGTTTTTCGGATCGCTATTATGGTGGGGGTTCAGGTGGGGGTGGTCTCTTGAGGACAGTTTTGGGTCTTTTGTACTTATGGAAGTCGTTTTCATCATATGTGGCTAGACTGTTGATGGAGGCGTTCTTATGCGAGGGGATCTTCGCATAAAAACGCTTCGAAAGGGAGATTATGAAGTCTTGGATTGTGGGTACTTTTGCATCCTCGTGTAGTTGGGAGGTTCTCACCCATCTTGGAGCGCTTAGAGCTAAACGGATGGCCTTGTTTTGGGAGATTTGCAACTTATCTATGTGGGTCTTTGCTGCGTTTCCACATATGGGGCATGCGTATGTCATTATGGGGCGAATGACACTTTTATAGATAAGAAGCTTATTTCTGTTGTTCAACTTGCTCTTTTTGTTGAGTAATGGGAACAGGGCTCCCATTACTTTTGTGGCAGCTATTCTTATGCTTTCGATATGCGATCTCCAAGTGAGCTTTTTGTCAAGGGTGAGGCCTAGGTATTTTACCTCGTTTTTCCGCGGGATGTTTTCCCCGAACATGGTGAGGTTGTTTGGGAGTTTGGTACGTTTTTTTGAGAAGAGCACAGCGACGCTTTTGGAGGGGTTGATGATGATGCGCCATTTGACGCACCATTGTTCCAGGAGTGTTGCCATCTCCTGGACTCTAGCTCTTGCTAGTACTGGGGATCGCGAGCTGGATAGGATGCCTGTATCATCGGCGAAGTTTGCTAGTCGTCACTAAATTCAATTTTTATAAAAATTGTTAAAAAAAATGAGATGTGCTTCTACAATATTAATATTTTTTATAGAAAATTAAATTATCTAGTTAGGGTGTTTCGGCTTTTTTCGATATTTTTAAAACATTTGGAAATATAGGCAGTTAAACTAATAAATTTATCATAAAAAAAAAATTTTTCTTAAAAAAAAATGTTTGAGAAACTCAATTTGAGATTTTGTATTTTGTATTTGTCCAATTTTCAGTGTTCTAGCTTTTATGGTTTCTGAGATACGTGGAAAAATAAACCAAAATTTCAAAAGTTGATAACCCCTGACTGAAACAAAAATTCACAATTTTGAGTATAAAAGTTTTGTAGGCCTATAACTTTTTATATATTCTGACAATTTGGGATCTGTAAATTGAGCGGATCAAAAGTTATAAGGGGGGGGGACACAGACACACACACACACACAAAAATCACATAAAATGTTCTACTCCGAATTCTGAGTAAATCCATGTTTGGGAACATATATGCTGCGAGGCCTCTAGTTGGTGTTATTAGCATGCAAAAAGTCCACTACACCATACAAAATGTTCCTTCGTACACGCATCTTGGCTTAATAATGTCGATTCATTCAGAGAATTGCATTCTCATGAACGAATCGACAGTTGGAAAACAATTTATGACACTAACCGTTATCTGAACTGACAATGTCATGGATTTAAAGAAACATATTTACTTAGATTTTTTTAATCTATGTGAGTTTCGTCATGAAACGTCAATAGAAGAAAAAACCGGCACCCTACGCCAACGCGCAGATGTGTATTCACGACACGCCCCCTTTATTCCATAGAAATTACTATTATTTGACAATCTCACACGCCATAGATAACAATAGATTACATACGATACATTATCGCTGTCACTTATTTATTTTTTCGTAATGGCAACATGTCATGTTTGCTGCGCGGCCCGGCGATGACAGATCATGAAGAAATAGTTCGAGTAATGAGTTCAAAGCCTCGATTGTACGGTATAATCTGACGATGCGTCATATATTTATGGCGATATTCGTGTCGTCAGCATTTTTATTATTTTTCTCAACAAGATACATCTATGTAACTGTACCGACGCACAGTAGGTACAAATTACGATGTAACAAAAAAATTCTCTTGTTAATGACTAATTCGTGCATTTCACTGAAACGACACATGACGCATACTTATGACATATAATATCCCGCAATGTGAGGTAACCAGAGACAGGTTTGCGGGTGTGCAATACCTCATAAAAGGAAACACTAGCCTCGTCACACTACGTTCAGAATGTGTGGTGAACTTCATCATTGCTGAACTATGCGATTTTTTTTTGTTATATTTTCGCCGACCACCGCGGCACAGTTGGTATGCCGTTTGGCTTCTGAGCGGGCGTCCTGGGTTCGATCTCCAGTAGCGGAAAAAAATTATTTATCACGCAAATATTTCTTCTCTGTGCTGGATACTACATTTGTTATTTGGAAGAAATTGCCATACGACAATAAACTCACCACTTGCGCAGGGTGCAATTGTTTATTATTATTAACCGACTCTTCCGGGACATCTGAAAAGAATGGAAGCATTATTCAAAGCCAGTGCCTAAGATAAAAAAAACAACAAATATCAAAGTCATACAGTCGCGCCAATTTCATAATTGAGGTAAAGACTCCTCATTTTGACATACATTTCTCGCTTCGTTCGCGTCTATGCATCGATTCATACACTCTCTTCTACTATTGTTACTTTTTACATTTCCATCCTTCGAAGTTAGATTTAAGTGGTCGCCGATCTCTACCTTTTGTTCCTCAGCATCAAAGCCGGTTGCAGAGCAAAAGCTTAGTTAGTTTAGCTTAGCTCGCATAGCTGAGGTCGTTTTTCATACAAGTGTGCAGACCGCAAACTATTTATTAATTTTATTTATTTATTTACCTTTTATCACATCATATTTATAATGACAACACTAAGTAGATTACTGCTGCCCAACTAGGAAATCCTGTTCTAGGCCTAGCAGTTTACAATTTTTACTGACAATTATATGCAATTATGAACCAGGTGATTGTTCCCGTTCCACTAGTGATGGGCAAAAGTCTTGCAAGTCTTGCAGTCTTGGTCTTGCATTTTTTGCAAGACCAAGACCACATGCTTCATTGCAAGACCAAGACCAAGACCAGGGACGCAAGACCAAGACCAATACCAAGACCATGCTTGCAAGACCAAGAGTCTTGCAAGACATAAATGCAAGACTCATGCGGTCTTGCAGTTTTTCAATACGTTCCACACTAAATAGGTACTCATTACCTCAACAAACATATGGGCTCACACAAAATAGATTAACCAGTTCCCAATGTCCGCCATAATACCTGTCATAAATCCAATATCTGGCGCGATTTTTATTTCAGAACCATAGAAAGAGACTAGTTAACTATGTTGATGTAATTAATATGAATCACATGGTTCCCAAATCAAATAAAATATTTTTATGTGTTGCTCAAAGAGCATCGCAAACACAATACGGCATAGTTACAAATGTTGGTAATAATTTTAATTTTGAATTATTTAAGTACCTAGTTACTGTTGAATACTAAGTATTTGTGTTAGTTCTGTCCTCCCATAATTTATGATGTATTTTTTAGTGTTTATTTTGAATATTTTTTGTGATGCTCTTTCTTTAAGAGAAGAAGGTAAACTGTTGTAGAGTCGAGGAGCAATAAATGAAAAAAAAAATTACTAAAACATGTTTTCATATGTGGGATTGTGTAATTTAGGTTTGAACTTGTTCGTGTGTTTATATGTAGATTGTTGTGTTCTCGGGTATTGTAGTGTACTTTTATTATTGTAGTATACTATGTGAGCTAGTATGAAAAATGACCTCAGCTATGCGAGCTAAGCCAAACTAACTTAGCTTAGTTTTTGGTCTGCAACCCGCTTAACAGCCTTGTATATTTTTTTTATCAGACGACCATCACTCATGCTATGTGGCCAAACCGTCCTAGGGCCTTTTTTAAAATTACTTACGATATCATAAAATAAAAAAATAATAGAAAATATAAAAATGCCGGAACAAATAATTAAAAATAATAACGAAAAAAACATAAACAACGCAAATTTGTACATCTCATTAGTATAAATAGACATTAAAGTGTGCCTTAATTGACACAAACGACAAATTATCTTAAGTTATGTCGACAGCCTGGTCCATGTATGACATACGAATATTATACGCTGCGAATTCAGCTAAAGGTAGGTGTAAGATGTTCAAATAATTATACCATTTCGATAAAAATTGCTCCTACAGAGAATTCACTTCGACAGCTTGAGTATACCGAATATGAGATCGATATTTTGCACGTCGATGTGGGAAACCGCGGATAAGCGAAACAATACCTACTGTTCAGGCGTTTAAGATCCAGCCATAGATTTTAAATATAACATACTAAATGTAGTACTCCGTGCAAAAAGTGAGTCAAGGAATATCGCGCGTTTGACGTTTTGGTTGGCAACATACTTCAGTTTTCCTTACATTTCAACACATCCTAGATAACTGTTCTCTAAACCATAATAATCAAAATGTTTTTTAGACAAATAAATCCGAACATAATTCACATTAGTCGTTATTTTCTATAGAAAAACTATGTGGTCTGGAACCAAAACGTCAAAAACCCCCCAGAAAAGTGACTCACTTCGATTCATACAAAATTTGCTAACTACGACATCTAGTATATTATAATAAAAATCTATGGATCCAGCCTATCCAAATTCCATCTTTGGCTTATTATCACCACACTGAGACCAGCCCCCCTAGATAACGTGTCATTTAACTCAAGAAAAGATAACTCAATGTATGGAAGCGACAGTTGTCACGTGACTGGCAAATGTCACTTCCATACATTGAGTTATCTTTTCTCGTTTCTTTTCTTGAGCTCAATGAATGACACGTTGTTTATTTGTTTAAATGTGGGGGCGCACAGTAAGAATATGTATAACTCTTGGAAATATTGTATGTATTACCGATTCTGTAGACCAGGGGTCTCCAAACTTTCCAGCCTTAGGGCCATACTGATTACTCCAGTAAGTTCCGAGGGCCAAAACCATATTATCATTGTTGCCGGTTCATTTCAATAATTTGTTAGTTATTATATACTGAAGTTAAATTTTCTGCATAGTATACATGTCTTTACTCATTACAATTCAGTGTTTCTTTATCCAATTTATCACAAAAACAATAACAATTGGCCAACAATGTTATGAGTAGTTAGCCCATGACCATTAATATCAATGTAGATGTCATATTAATAATTATTCAACATAAAATTAGAATACTTCAGTAAACTAAATTTAATTTGCTATAAAAAATATGTTCTCTAAAAGGAGTTTTCAAGTATGCTAGCTCTCCGCGGGCCGGACAAAATCGCGGGCCGGATGTGGCCCTCGGGCCGTAGTTTGGAGACCCCTGCTGTAGACGAAACATGAATAAAACTAAACAAATAGTTGAAACGTTTTTCAACTCAAATGTTAAATTGATTGTCAAATTAAAATCGATTTAATCCATTAGAATTATTGATTTGCGTTGTTTTCTAACATAAATATTAAATGTTAAAAAGGCCATAGCCAGAGTTTGAGAGAACTATCATGTGGCGCGCACGTGGTTCGTGCCGCGCATACTGTTCTGTAGTCACGAAAACTAAACTCGGTGCTGACGTATGAAATAGAGCTCAAAATCGAGTTCATCTGAACTGCGGTTCAAATATTTTCATAAATAAGGTTTCAGTTGAACGTGTAATAAAACTTCGAACCGGGTTCAATCGAACTATGATTAAAGGATTTTTTTTATATTATAACACTGCTTCTGTCAAAACTGTCAAACTGATATCGAATAGTGGTAACATATTTATGATATAAAAATGTAGCACGGGGACATGTAAAATAGAATGCACGAATAACGCAAAGTGGGTCAACTAGTCTAATGGCCGTGTTCACCAAGGAACATCAAATGGATCATCAACTAACTACCTTGCTTAAGCTTATTTTCAAGCGAAAAGAATTTCAGTATTACAATATATAGAACTTTCAAAAATTGAATTGATAGGGATCTCATTAAAAGGCATAATTGGTGAACGTTGCGCAAGCGCATAAAGTGATCACGTAAACCAGCCGATGACAGGTCGTAAGCCCTGTAGGTGCCTTGATTTCCCGGTTCTCCTACAATAAATATTTCAACTTCGTCTCTATTGAGATAATTAAAAATCTGTTAAAAAATATCTTTGACTCCCGACAGGGAAAAAAATCCAATGTTTGCGCATATGCAATAATAAAAATATTCGATAACTAACTACCTGTTCGGAGCTCAAATCATTGAGTGCATCACTCAGTGAATTTGTATTTCACCAACTAAAAACCAACATTCTTAATTGAGCCCTAGGCTCAACTCTCCTTAAATTTCCGGTGTACAGGAATACGAACTCAAGTTAAATGATATAGAAATATTTAAAAATCACGAACATATAGTTTATCTTGTTTCCTTTATTAAAATATCAATCAAATATTATTCAGTGTGTAGTTCACAATTTTTACAAATTTTTGAAATTGTTTAAAAAAAAGTATTACTTTGATCTCATCAGTAGGTATATTCGCATTAGTGTCGTGAATGGCCGCGGGCGCTGTATACCTGATACCATGTTACCATGATATTCTACCCTTGATACCTGCGTTATTGTGCATACCGCCATTATTGTTTTCGTTGACATCAATTATCATGCTGTTTTAAATGAAATTCAATTTTATTTAACAAATACAAAAAGCAATGTTTTGACATCATGAATAAATTATTTTGTTCATTTCGCCCTGGGTAAGCGCTCCTGTCTATTTCATTGGCTAATTCAACTATAAGATTTTTAAAAATAATTGCAACAAAAAGAACAGTGGAGGCAAGTAAAAATAACATTAACGAAATATTCAAAAGATGCAATATTTTACCATAGAAAAACTTTATAACGAACGATTTAAATTAAAGATCACTCACAAATATACAACTAGACAAATAACGAAAGACTTACTGACAATACCTAAAACAAATAACGTTTACGGCGACAGGACAAAAGCAACGATAATTCTGAAACTATTTAACAAACTGCCAAAATATTCAAATATTCAAATTAAAAACAAGAAAATAATAAAAAAAATGTCAAAAGAATTTTATATATAAGTTTGTATGTTTTCTTTGTTATATTGTGTTAATGGTTTTAATTATTGTTATATTGTATTGCTAGTTTTTAATTTTTGTTTGTTTATAATCATTTTTTTGTTACATTATCAAATTTATATAAGTGTACGAGAGAGCTAGCACTGTTAAACTGCTTTTGCAGTTTAGTGCAAGAATACTTATTGTTTAAAAAAGTGTAAATAAATAAAACTTTAATAAAAAAAAACTACTTTCATAAACCCAGTCTTTCGTGATAATAATATATCTGGAAAATATATAAATCAAATATAATATGAAATATAACAAGTGCTAAAATGTAATAATTTTATTTACAAAATACGTTGATGAATGACTTGATCCACAATAGACCGTCACTGAAGAGTTGAGTCGCCGGCGTCACTTAATGGTAGTAAGATTGTTTGGTGAAACTAAATTTTACGCTAAGTGCACCAAAAAATTGATTTTTGCGCTTAGGAACCTTGGTGAAAGTGGGGGTATGTAATATTTCGCGAATGACAAAAACGCGAAGACAGAATTTCTCATAAAATAAGCAAGACATGATCGGCCATCATCAAATCGGCGATGTTCAAATTCGGCCGCCTCCACATCTAATTGGATATCAATATACAGAAACTCGATATTCAGTTCTGACAGTTGTAATATCCGACGTCGCATTCAATTAACAGCTGCCCGATCAATTTGTGTTGATTCCGTGGGTAACCTGATATTTGTTTATGTCCATTTTAATTAAGACCTTTGAAATAAATATTTGGACAAAAGAGACTATGAATATTCAATTTACGGTATTCTCGTCATAGCCCCTTTTGATTCATCATCATCTTAGCCCGTGTTTGCTCATTTCATGAAGGATATAGGCCTTCTCTCTCTTACTCCACTCCTCCCGATATCCAACCACTGGGATTCAAGGAATCTTTTGATTTCATAACAATGCCGTAAATTATTTAAGACCCTTGTTAACGCCTATGACCATGGACATACGGGATTTAACCGAAATCAAAGTCCTTGGAGTGATACTTGACAGTAAAGTGACTTTTAATTCCCATATCGATTAGATCGGAAATGCTTTCAAAATTATGCTTTCAAAAAATTAAATTTTATACTACGGATATGTACCTAAGCCCTTTAAGAACACTGTGTAAACCCTATACTGATCATATGTGCGCAGTTGCGTTGAGTTTGCTTCAGCCGTTTGGAATCCCCAATACATAACAAATATAGACAGAATCGAAAACATTCAAAACAAATTTCTAACATTCAAAACAAGCATCTTGACTACAGGAACCGTACCTGTCCTCATATCATAATGACCTGTCTCTTTCCCGAATACGCCACAAGTTAATGTTAATGTCCTTGGAAAACAGGCGAACTGTATTTGACATGACATTCCTGCACAAAATAGTGAACAGTATTATTGACAACGATACAATTCTTGCGTGTATCGTTTTGTTTTCTATACAGCACATGTAGGTATGTATGTCAAGATAGGATAGTATGGAGGTCAGTCCTTTTCTCCTACCCGGAATATGAAAACAGCATGATGGTATGCATGTATGTATGTTTGGAGATTTAAGTATCAAACTAGTTGCATGTAATACATGAGATCCAACTGTCGATAGCGATAGTATGTATAGTTGAAGAACAAGTACCAAACTATAAACCCATAAATACAAATTATTGAATATTTTAGGATATTTTATTTTCTATACAACACATGTATAGAAAATAAAATATCAAGATAGGCCAGTATGGATGTCAGTCCTTTTTTCTACCCAGAATATGAAAACAGCATGATGGTATGTACCTATGTATGATTGCAGATTAGTATCAAACAATTAAGTCTTCTTAGATATTGTGTGTAGGCGACTGCCATACAAATTGTATGAAGCGATGTCGTCACTAAATTTAATTTTTAAAAAAATTGTTAAAAAAATTGAGATGTACTACTACAATGTTAATATTTTTTACAGAAAATTAAATTATCTAGTTGAGGTGTTTCGGCTTTTTTCGATATTATTAAAAATGTTGGAAATATAGGCAGTTAAACAAATAAATTTATCATAAAAAAAATGTTTGATAAACTCTGGAAATTTTTTGAAAAATTAAATTTGAGATTTGATATTTTTCAATATTTATACCAATTTTCAGCGTTCTGGCTTTTATGATTTCTGAGATATATGGAAAAATAAAGTAAAAATTCAAAAGTTGATAATCCCTGACTGAAACAAAAATTCACAATTCTGAGTATAAGTTTTGTAGATGTTATTTATATATTCTGAAATATTAGGCTTTGTGAATCCAGCGGATCAAAAGTTATAAGGGACGGACGGACAGACACACACACATACAGACACACAAAACTCACATAAAATGTTCTACTCCGAATTCTGAGTAAATCCACGTATGGGAACAAATATGCTGCGAAGCCTCTAAGTTGGTATTTTTAGCATGCAAAAAGTCCACTACACCATACAAAATGTTCCTAGTATTCCTTATACGCGGGTCTTGGTTTAATACATTGTCGATTTGTTCAAGAGAATAAATTCTCTTGAACAAATCGACAGTTGGATAAGTTTTCGAATAAATATGCAGCATGAAATGATACATCTGGTCGTTCCTTCACAGTTCTAATGTAGTTTTCGAATAAATATGCAGCATGAAATGATACATCTGGTCGTTCCTTCACAGTTCTAATGTAGTTTTCAAATAAATATGCAGCATGAAATGATACATCTGGTCGTTCCTTCACAATTCTAATGTAGTTTTCGAATAAATATGCAGCATGAAATGATACATCTGGTCGTTCCTTCACAGTTCTAATGTAGTTTTCAAATAAATATGCAGCATGAAATGATACATCTGGTCGTTCCTTCACAGTTCTAATGTAGTTTTCAAATAAATATGCAGCATGAAATGATACATCTGGTCGTTCCTTCACAGTTCTAATGTAGTTTTCGAATATTTATGCAGCATGAAATGATACATCTGGTCGTTCCTTCACAGTTCTAATGTAGTTTTCAAATAAATATGCAGCATGAAATGATACATCTGGTCGTTCCTTCACAATTCTAATGTAGTTTTCGAATAAATATGCAGCATGAAATGATACATCTGGTCGTTCCTTCACAGTTCTAATGTAGTTTTCAAATAAATATGCAGCATGAAATGATACATCTGGTCGTTCCTTCACAATTCTAATGAAGTTTTCGAATAAATATGCAGCATGAAATGATACATCTGGTCGTTCCTTCACAGTTCTAATGTAGTTTTCAAATAAATATGCAGCATGAAATGATACATCTGGTCGTTCCTTCACAATTCTAATGTAGTTTTCGAATAAATATGCAGCATGAAATGATACATCTGGTCGTTCCTTCACAGTTCTAATGTAGTTTTCAAATAAATATGCAGCATGAAATGATACATCTGGTCGTTCCTTCACAGTTCTAATGTAGTTTTCAAATAAATATGCAGCATGAAATGATACATCTGGTCGTTCCTTCACAGTTCTAATGTAGTTTTCGAATAAATATGCAGCATGAAATGATACATCTGGTCGTTCCTTCACAGTTCTAATGTATTTTTATTAATCTTTTTATAATGTTTTCATCATACAAGATGGCATTTTGACCAAGACACAATACGTCCGAACACTACAACATCTTGCGTGTAACTAAAGTGTGGTAATAATTAATTGAGGTATGCGCCTTACTTTTTGTTTAACCGAATTTAAAGACTAATAACGTACATAATATCTATTATTTTTATACATCATTGTTTCGATCGATGACAGGGTCAGAAATGAGGAAATAAGGAAAGAATGTAGGATAAAGAAAGTTATTATTAATAGAATGAAAGTGAACACATTGAGATGGTTTGGCCACATGGGGAGAATGAATGAGGAACGCCTGAAGAAGAAAATATACATTGCGAACAGGAATGGAATGAGAGGTCGGGGCCGCCCAAGGAAGGGATGGCACGTCCATGTGAACGGTATTTTGAAAGACGGAAATGTTAGAAGCGTGAACAACAGACGAACATGTATAAGACGATGTATGAATGTTGACGAGGCAATGAATGTATGTCAAGATAGAAGTAAGTGGCGTTAGGTTCTCTCTGCCTACCCCGTGAGGGACATGGCGTGATGGTATGTATGTATGTTGTTTCGATCTATCATAATGAAGCTTGTTGACAGAGACGCGTCCGTCGTGATTCAGGATACAGGATGACATCCGAGGAGTTTGTGACGTGAGATTAAAACGGACATCACAAGGAATAACCGACAGCCGGAAATGACCGGGTGTCCATAATATCGCATCAGCGTTTGAACCGTCAGGCCCGAGGATCGTGATCCAGGAAGACACCAATAACTGTACACAAGAGTTTAAACGACGACACGACACAACTTGTACACAGTGCGCTCTTACGACACAGAAGATATTAGACGCTTTCAATTTGGAGTTTTTTTTTATTGATAAATAATACAAAACAAAATATTACAAAAAAAAAAAATTAATGATTCTGAGTCACGCCAAGTCTAATTTCTAGACATGTCGGCGTGTTCTCAAGACAATATCTAAGTATATTAAAAAAAACAAACAACATTAGGTACGGTAAAAAAAGACACAAATATGGTCTCCCAAACATACATTCCTTCCTATAAATGAAATGAAAAAACAAAATGAAATCGTTTGATATCTGTTAATTATATAAAAAGCCACACCTCAATAGCCATTCCTTGAGAAGTCTTTTGACATTATTTTTGCTTTTGCATTTCTTAATAGATGCCAGCATCATATTAAGCAATTTAGGTACATTATATTCTAACGCAGTGGTTATTAACCTTTTTGGAGGTACCGAACCCCACCTAATTTGAAAAATAAAATTAGATTTTTACTAATTCAAAACATGGTATATGTTTATATACAGGTGTACAAAATGAAAAAAAAAAAAAACAAAAATCAAAACATTAAATTTTAATGGTTAAATCAAAACACGAAACAAATTAATTAATATTTACTTCAAATCAGTGTGACTTCTGCTGTTGCCTATCAGAAACGGTGACAGGAAAATTATTCGAATGCTCAATTTTACGAAAATCAATTTTACGAATGGCAATTATTCGAATCACATTTTTTCGAAAAACAATTTTCCAAACACACAATTATCAGAAAGAACAATTGTTCGAATTTTTATGACGTCATGTTGGTAGTATTATGAGAGAAATTAACCATAGATTTTTATTATAATATACTAGATGTCGTAGTTAGCAAATTTTGTATAAATCGAAGTGAGGCATTTTTCCGGGGGATTTTAGACGTTTTAGTACATCGTTTTTCCATAGAGAATAACGACTAATGTGAATTGTTTTCGGATTTATTTGTCGTAAAAAACACTTTGTGTATTTAGATTTAGAGAAAAGTTATTAAGAATGTATTGAAATGTAAGGAAAACTGAAATATGTTGCCATCCAAAACGTCAAACGCGCGATATTCCATGACTCACTTTTTGCACGGAGTACTACATCTACATAGTATATTATGTATAATAAAAATCTATGGAATAAACAACATGGCGACGCACCGCGCTGTCAAACATCAGTTATTAGATTATATATGATACAGATACCTAGTCAGCGCAATGAATGTATGCCAACTAAAACTACGAGGAAATAGAAGAATTTCTTGTATACGTACACCTACCGACACGCACACCTACATAAAACGTAGACCAACCGATCTACCGCCTCACACACACATGTAAAAAAAACTTGGCATACATTTGAATTCGAAATTTGTACTAGACGCGGCTTCTGTACATTATAATTCTATGCATCAGTTATTAAAAATGTGCAAACATACGTACCCAACAATAATACAACAAGTAATAATAGTCTTCATCGAATATATTTTACTGGCAACAAATATGTCAAAGGAGGCAACATAATGACACAAAAATATATTAAATTCGGTCAATTGGTTTTCCAACAAATGTTAATTCGAATAATTTGCTTTCAGACAATTGTCATTCTGATAACTGATTTTCGAAAAATTGCGCATTCGAACAATTGTGTTTCGAAGAATTTTCATGTAATCATCAGAAACCAATTCAGAAATACGCGGCTTTACCTTGGCAAGTGCCACTCTCATTCGTTTTCACAAAAAAGTCTATTTTTCTTCTTCGTTTTTATATCCAGCATCTTCGAAAATGATTGCTCGCAAAGATATGTTGTAACAAACTGTATAAAAACGTCAGAGCTTTCTTAGCAATAACAGGGTATGTTTCCATTTGTTGACACCAAAACGTTGAGAGCGATGTTGTTCTGAAGAGTTGCTGTTGAACCTGGCTCTGCTGAATTTCAATGATTTCATCAAGGTATTCCAAGGTATCATTGTTGATGTTGACTGCTGTCTCAACACTAAACGTAAACGGCTGTCTCACCCATATGCAGCCAATGATGGACAAGCGGGGCGTATCACCACGAATCATATATTATGTCGGGGGTCTTGACATCCACCGAACACCCGAGACTGACTCACCGAACTCCTGGCGTTCGATCGAACCCAGGTTAAGAACCACTGTTCTAACGTTATCTTACCGTATTTATTATTATATTTTGGAACTAGGTACATATCCGTCGATAAATTGAAATCTAGTGTAATGCGTGTGTTGCGGTCTGTCTTTATATTCGTCCTTTTAAAACTGGTCAAGGATTGTTCTTTCCCAAAACAAGCCTTTGGCGGATAACACATTCAAGTTTTTAAAATAAAGTGAGATATTTTAAAAACTTGACATTCATTCTAGTAATGACATCTTTCTTCATCTTACACTTTCCTTATGTCCTCATTTCTAACCCGGTCATACATGGTTCTATTACAAATCCTTAATATAATTAAAATATTATAATAATAAAAAAAAACTCAGCCGATTGATTTTCATATTCTCTTTCGATTGAAATAAAAATCTACCTCATAGAACTTGTAGTTTTTTGGTTAAGTACAGTAAAAAAATAAAAAAAGGTTTTACTAAAACTTACAAGAAAAGTATTAAAGAAATCCAATATTAAAAAAAACTCATGCAATAGAATTAGGATGTAAATACAAACTCTCCTTTATTTTAAAGACGTATCTTTTGAGGGTACACTGGAAATTATTTTCAAAATATACTATATAGCCTACTATAGCCTCTGTTAGTAATTGAAACAAGATAAGTATATAAAAAAACAAGAAAAAAAATTAAAACTATAAACATACAAATGAAAATGGGATAAATAGGAATTGGGAGTTAGAATGTTTCAGCGTGATGGAAGATTGGAAAAAGATATTGAAAGGAGAGTAACGGCAGGTAATAGAGTGAACGGTGCATTAAGACCGGTAATGGCTGACCCAATTATTTCAAGGCAAGAAAAGCTCGCGGTACACAATGGTATCGTCGCACCGACTCTAATGTATGCTAGTGAGACATGGACATGGCAGAAAACGCATGAAAGTAGAATTAACGCGGTTGAAATGTGTGGTAAAACGATGTATGATAGAATAAGAAATGAGGATATTAGACGAGAATGTATGATTGAAAGAAATATCGTAAGTAAGATGAAAATAAATGCCCTAAGGTGGTTCGGCCACATAGAAAGAATGAGTGATGACCGTCTGACAAAAAAAGTATACAAGGCTGATAAAAGAGGAACGAAAAGTAGAGGCCGGCCAAGAAAAAGTTGGCACGATCACATAAATGGGATTTTGAAAGATGGTGATGTTAGAAGTAAGAATAATAGAAGAGCGCGTATGAGACGATGTATGGACGTGAATGAAGCGAGGAATGTATGTCAAGAGAGAGGAGTCTGACGTTCGGTTTTCTCTGCCTACCCCAAATAGGGAAATGGCGTGATGGTATGGTATGGGAGTTAGAATTGACAAAGGATTTAGGTATTCTATGCCTCATATCACTGCGTCATTGCCGATACACTCCAGCGAAATTGTGGATAATACGTCTTATTCAATGTATTTTGTAATTGTAACTGTTTGCAACCGTAATTAAATAAGTACATACAATTTACACAAATTCGCGCGAGTTCTTACAAGCTATTCGAGGTGTTTGAATATTTCGGTTTAATTTTGGACGACGCCGAAGGTGCTTTTTTTCGGCCGAAGATTCGGTCTAAAGCAGCCCATTCACGATCGTGTCATTCGGCGTCGCTCCATATGGACCGGCTCCATTTGGAGCGCGTTGTAAAATTTTCATCACATTCACGGGCGCGCCATCGAGCCATCAAAATTAGTATACACAGGCTGTCGGCGCTTTTGCATTAATAATTTCTATTTTTTTGAAATTTTCAACTAAAAATGAGTTTTAATTCTGATTATGAGTTTTACGATGAGAACGTGCGTGTGGCCGTTCGACAATTCAAAGCGAACTGAGACAAAATAGCATCGCGCCGTTTGTCGCGGCACTATGGAGTTTCGATCGTATGGAATTCCATTTTGGTGTGTCAGGCCAATTGGGCTGCACGGGTTTTGACATTCACGAGCGCATTTTGGAGTGATGGCAAGCCATTTGGAAGGATGGCGCGATCGTGAATGGGGGCCTTAAGAGAATAGAGTGTCGAATAAAATGTTGAATCTATACAGACACTGGTTGAATAGGTCTTCTTTATAATTTATCTAAGGATTCAGCACAAGTATGTATAAGTTAAATAAAATTTGATCTCCATGTTCGTTAAGTATTAAAATACAGTTGAACTAAATAGTGGCTAATGAGATTAGATTACGTGACTGCGTAGTCAACGACGAGAATTATAATATTATATAGTAAGATGTTCATTGACCAATGAAACCTTCAGAATTCACTTTGACTGACTTACTGACTTCTGTTAAGTACGCACGCGAGGTTATCTGGGTTCGATACTTAGCGTGCCATACATACGCTATGAACATACTTCATTGTCCTACTATTTTAATTAACTTCATATTGTTTACCAACTACTGTCGATTCGTTCAAGAGAATGAAATTCTTTTGAAGAAAGAGGCAGTTTAAATCCAAGACGCGTGTATGAAGGAACACGATTGTATGTAGGGTCTATATTTTTCACGGCTTTTCCAACTTTGAAGTCAAAAAACACCAACTTAGAGGCTTCGCAGCATATATGTTCCATATACGGATTTACGCAGAATTCGGAGTATAACATTTCGTGTGTTTGTGTGTGTCCCTTATAACTTTTGATCCGCTCAATTAACAGAGTCCAAAATTTCAGAATATATAAATAGTTATAGGCCTAGAAAACTTTTATACTCAGAATTTAGAATTTTTGTTTCAGTCAGGAGTTATTAACTTTTGAATTTTTACTTTATTTTTCCATATATCTCAGAAACCATTGAAGCTAGAATGCTAAAAATTGGTATGAACATAGACAAATACAAAATCTCAAATTATTTAAAAAATATATTTTTTTATTAACTTTTAAAACACGTTTATTAGTAAGACTGTAAGTAGGTATCAAACTATGTAGTGTTTACGGCCATATAAATTGTATGAAACGATGTCATCATTAAATTCAATTTTTATAAGAATTGTTAAAGAAAAATTGAGATGTACTACTACAATGATTTATAGAAAATAAAATGATCTAGTTGGGGTGTTTCGGTTTTTGATATTTTTAAAAACTTTGGAAATAAAGGCAGTTTAACACAAATTTATCATAAATAAATGTTTTACTAAATAAAAAATGTTTGAGAAACTCTGGAATATGAAAAAAAAAGAATTTGAGACTTTGTATTTGTCTATATTGATACCAATTTTCAGCGTTATGTTTTTTTTTTTAGATAAATGGAAAAATGAAGCCCCTAAGTTGGTGTTTTTTGATCCCAAAGAAAATCTTCTTTTTGAAATGAATTCTCATGAACAAATCGACAGTTGGATTATTGATATCCCCATAGATCGTTCATAGATGTCAGAAGACGGTCGCTAATCGACCCCGATACTTTTCATTGTCAACTTAAGTCGCCATTAGATGTTGTCCAATATAATGACAGCGACGTAGACAAAACACAAATGAGCATTTTTATGCGGTCAAAGAAACAAGAGGTTAACCACAAACAAAACAACAAAAAACAAACATTAATTTGCGGTCGTTTTCCAAGTAAAGATAACGGTTTGCCTATGGACTGACTGTCGCAGACTACCTACAAAGGGTACGAGACCAAACATCACATCAAAACTTGGAAACTGAGGCTGGTACTTCGAAGAGTTTCTAGGAAACAGTAAGCAATTTTGGTAACACGATAATTCATTTCAAATTGAATATTTTCACTACTTATCGTGAAATTATTTATATTTGCTGTGAGGCCCCGGCTTGGACTGTCCGAGGTGTTTACATCACTGTACTTACTAACTTACTAATTGGTAACAATGTTAAAAAAAAAAAAATACTCGACTACTAAACCAATGTAAACAAGGCATAGGCCCAAATTATAGAATAATTCTCAAGACCGTTCTCCAAATGTGTCATCTCAAGACCATCTTGAGATCATGCTCAAAAATCCGTATTAAAAGTAAAATACGTACGCCGTCTCATTCGAGAAAGTGTACTCGAAAAAAATGTGGATGCAGCTCTATAAATAAGTACTTTTTCTCGCGAATGGCAATAATTTAAGCATTGTTATGTTGGTAACAATGAGTTGGAATAGCTACTTATAGATATTTTGACAATTCGTTGTCTTGGTAATCTTCGAAAGTGTAGAGAAATTTATGCGTCATAATATTATGATACTTGATTAAATAGTGAAATGTCGACTATTTTATTTGGAAGAGGAAAATAAATACTTCTTCTTTTATCTGTCATATAGCATATTACGGGAATGTGTGTACCTACAGTCAATAGTTCCAGGAAAAGCAGTCATTTCAAAATATGATACAACATGCATAGAATAACAACATGATATTTACTCGATGTACCGGAAATTTTATGAAATCTTACAAAATTTAATTCACATAGTTAGTTTATGAATGATTGCATGTAAATTACCCCCGGAAGGTTTTAATTAAATTCTCGATCCATTTTAGTACCGCTAACAATGTAAACGTCAAAATAGTATTAAATGCGAAATTCGTCCGTGTCTATATGCGTCTCTTTTTCGTATAAAGCGCTGTCACCTTCTCTCTCATTGAGACCGTTCTCAAGACAGCGGCATAGCTGTCTCGAAGCAATTTCAACTCTTCTATACATTTCGAGACCGGTCTTGAGATCAAGCTCAGTGACTTTTGTTTCTTTAATACCATTTTGGTTGAGAACGTGTTCTCAAGACCAGTCTCAAGCTGGAGAATGAATCTATAATTCGGGCCATAATGTCTGTTATGCTGTGAATAATATTACATCCAAAAATCTCAGGTAAAGAAAGAATGGTATAGACTGCGAGACACGACATATATTATTATTACCTATACACGTGGTACGGGATATGGCGCATCTCTAATGAGTCATCATGACGATGAGTTCGGCCATATTTTCCTCGTCTCTATGGCTAACATCGGGCGCACAGCTGACTTATGATGATGAGTCACAGAGATGAAAGATGCTGCGAACCGATTCGGCGCACTACGTTTGATCATAGGAACAAATGTCCCGGATAATTAGTGCGAGCCATATTCTTTTTTTCGAAATAATGTCACGTCGATTAATGAGTTGATTAAAGACATACATATGAAAATTATTGATTCGAATTTGTTGGATTTGTTGGAGGACATTATCACTACTACTTAATATAATTTTTGTTTTTAAATTATTTTTATTCAATATTTTGTTTACTTGAGTACATATGTAGATATAATGAGGTGGGGAGGAAGATTTGCAAATAATATTAACTAAATTTTGTATAACAATAATTTTGCAAGCAAAAAAATATTTTGTTTATACATGTCTCCTTTACACACGAGTTCTCCTACTCTGGTAAAGGAAAATACGTTATTTTTTATAATGTAATTTTTTTGTATGTCACTTGTTTATTATGTTAATGAAGTGTATTATAAATAAATAAAAAAAACTTATTAAGGTAAGGCTTACTTTAGATAATTTTTTGATTGCCTTTGTTTTGTTTTATTATGTAGATTATTTGAGCGTACAATTTTTACTCCTCACTACCCCAAGGAGCTAAAGTGGGGAGTTATGAATTCGCAAGTTATAAGGTTATTTTTTATTGCAGATTATTAACTAGTAAGTTTCATCTCAATGTATCTGTGTGTGTGATGTGTACTATGTATGTAGGTACTATGTACGGCGTGCATATTCTACTTTATCGATTATAGACTAAAGTAGTCATTCGATTATTTTCAAATTTTACTAATTTGTATAGGTATCTAATACTCGCTTAGATTCCATTAGATTTTGAAGGATATCTGATCAGCCCCCCTAGACAACATGCCATTTAAGCTAAGCGTTATATCGCTAAGCGATAGTAAATGTATGGAATTGGTGGCTATGACATCACGTGACAGCCACCAATTTCATACATTTCTATCGCTTAGCGATATAACGCTTAGCTTTAATGACATGTTGTCTAGGGGGGCTGTTCTTCTCATTTTTACTCCTCACTAACACAAGGTGATATAGTGGGGAGTTATGATTTCGCAATTTTTAAGGGTATTTTTTTTTTTGCAGATTATCAACTAGTATCATGCTGAGATTGTATTCTGAAAGTTTCATCACAATGTATCTGTGTGTGTGTGCAGTGTGCTATGTGCTATGTACGGCGTGTTCATTTTACTTTATCGATTATAGACTAAAGTACTCATTCGATTCTATTCAAATTTTGCAAATTTGTATATCTAATGCTCACTTAGATCCCATTAGATTTTGAACGATATATGAATAGTGCTTCTCAATTTTTTTAACTGTCAAATATTTCAAAGTGACCCCAAGCTCAGGAAACTTAAAATTTGAAATTTTTATTTTCAAATAGGTAAAAAGGCTCCTCACTTTCATAAAATGGCATTAAAGAAATATCAACTTTTCATAATAAAATAAAAAAATAATTAAACAAACTCATTTCATAAAATCGCTGAAAATTTTCCATACAAAATTTGAGTACGGAACATCTTTGACTAGGTATATACCAAAGACCTTATAATAATATATACTGACTAAAGGTAATATATTAACATTATTATTGTGAAATTTGCTCTGTTTATGTTAAATTATTATTTAATTTTACTCTTTTACATCATTTTTCATAATATCTTATATGAATATTAGGAAAATGTTTATTTTATCAGTTTTTTTTAGAAACCGGACGTCATAAGAGTTTATTTTCTAGAAATATACTAGTTACTAATAAATATTTTGTGTTTTTTTACATACATACTATCATGCCTTGTTCATATTGAGGTAGGCAGAGAGAACCGAGCGCCATACTTTCCTATCCTGATATACTTTTCTCGCTTCACTTAATCCAAACATTGCCTCATGCACACTCTCCTACTATCTACACTTCAGATTCCATTCATGTGATTTAAATGAGTCTTTCTCGACCGACCTCTATCTCTTATTCCGCATCTTTTAGCTATGTATAATTTTTTTGTTAACTGTTCTTCATCTGTTCTTTCTATGTGGCCGATCCACTTAAGGACATATATTATATTTTTATCTTGCATGTGGCGTCCTTTTCCAACATACATTCTGTTCTTGTGCTTACTTTTTTTATTCAATCACACATCGTCTTATTACACATTTGTCTGAGAGACCTCATTTCAACGGCAGTTATTCTACTTGGGAAACTTGATGTTTTACTATGTTGTTTTGAAAAATATATAAAAAGGACATTATTTACATTGAATTACATTCATGTATTCTCAATGTAACATAAAGAAATTAAGTTTATAAAAAAATAACAAAACAAATAATATTCATCAATTACTAATTTCCACTAGCGTCTACAATCCGCATTTACCATTCCGCATTATGTTTCCGGTTGGCTCTCTGATTGGTTGAGGTCTCGTAGTATGGAGTCAAATGAGCTGTGAAATTTTATATTAAATGCAATAAATTAAATAAAAAATGTAAATTTAACTTATAATAATTTATAATTCAATTTATAAAGCAACTCGCTCACGCGAGTCGCTATTATTATTATACACAAACTTAAACCTAACCTAATAATGCAGAAAAGAAGAGCTGGGGCTAGACGCTACTCTAATTTCCCATGTAAAGTTTGAATTTAGAACAACTTGTATAGACTTAATATTGATTTTTGAAATCATAATATTGTGTATGTTCATCATGAGTAACAAACAACTATATTTTTCCAGACCAGCCATAACATGTCATGCATAGAAAACTTTCATATTACTATATAATATAATTTATATTTCACAAAGTATGCTTTTGAAAAATTTCTTTTAGAATTTTTGGTTCATTGTCTTAAAATTATGCACAAAAGCTAAAGAAATATTTCATGGTATTAGTTAAAGCAGCACTTCAGAGATCAAGTGATTTTTTTTTCCTATATTATGTTTAGTATTATATATTAAAAGTGTTCTTTGATTGACCAGACTCTTATTGAGCAGTCTCTCTCGCACCCACACATTTACAGATCTATGTCACTGTGCACTACGAGCTCAGGAGATTAGTCTGTGTATAATAAATCGTTAAATTTTAGTGACTTAAAATATATATATTTGTAAAATAGAAATAGAATAATGTTTATAAAGAAATGCTTTTACTCATAAGCAAAATTTGAATGAAAAACAGCTTTTGTTATACTGAATGAGGGCAATATAGAAATATTATTTTCAATATTTGTCTTGTTTGTAGTAAATCGTTTGTCTAATTTAATTATTATATTTATAAAATTTCTAATACCTAATGTATGTGATTCTTATACATACCATAATGCCATGATCCTCACATGGTAGACAGAGAAAACTGAATGCCATATATCTTGACACACAATCATCGCCTCGTCAACATTCATACATCTTCTTATACATGTTTATCTGTTCTTCACGCTTCTAACCTTTTCGTCTTTCAAAATACCATTCACATGGTCATGCCATCCCTTTCTTGGGCGGCATTGATTTCTCATTTCATTCCTATGCGCATTGTATATTTTCTTCGTCAGGCATTCCTCATTCATTCTCCCCATGTGGCCAATTAATGAATGAAATGAATTCATCATTTTCATTCTATTAATGACATCTATCTTCATCTTAAATTCATTTTAGTGATCTCATTTAAACTGCATTTATTCTGCTTTCATGTGACTTCTGCCATGTCCAGGTTTCACTTGCATACATCAAGGTTGGCACTATTAAGATAGCGTTATCAATGGCAACTTTAGCATCCTTTGATATGTTGCGGTCATTCATAACTGGTCTAAGTGCTCCATTCCCTCTGTTTCTTGCCATAACTCTTCTTTCGATCTCCTTATCAATCCGTCCATTCCGGTATTCCGTTGCTTCCCAAATAGACATATTCGTCTACTTGCTTGAACCATTTGTTCTCTAATTTTATTTGGTACGCTGTTCTGCTTTCACTCTTTTGAAACACCATTTGAACTTCGATTTGCTGGCATCCATTCTCAGTACGTTCTCTTTACATCCTTCATATACTATACTTACTGAATTGTCAACGTTTTGACATTTCTCATATACCTACTAAAATTCAGACAGATAAATTTAAACGAATCGGAATGGGACATATTATGAATATTTCGATTTGTGTGATAGATTTTGTATTTTAATGAATTATTGTGTTGTTTTTCTTTTTAATTGTTGTGTTGTTTAATACGAGTTTTATGTTTTATTTTTACCATATTTTTATAATGGCTAAGAGGCTGTGTATGTGAATATAAATAAATAAATTTCAGACCCTTGCTATCCTCCATAAAAGTTCTGATGCAACATTCAACGTATAGATTGAAGAGCCATGGAGATAGCATGCACCCCATTATTTATAGAGAACTATGTTGTTACTGTGTCGGTGACACAAACACGTGATATTCAGTAGTGGCCAAAAGAATGGAAACTTTTTATTTTGACTACATTTTTCAACTTACTAGGTGAATCATTTTACTTTTTCATTGAAATTTTATTGCATTCTTATTGTTTTTAATGACAAATATTTTCTTTTGTTTATTTCGCAAGAAACAATAAATATTTTTTTAATTGTTTTAACTTTTTTTTACAAAATTAGTTAATCCTTTCTAATTTGTCTCATAATGAGTTGTAAGGAACATATACCTTACTATTTGATGATATGAATCATCATTATTACTCACATTTTTTTCTGGAAATTTGTTTTTTTGATGTCTGTGATCATTAGAAAGTAATTATTGAGGATATTTGAAATCCTATCTAAGCAAGAGCTATTAGTTTGTCGTTCGTCCTGTACTGTGTCATTTGTAAGTGGTTGGACTGTTTTTCAAATTCTGAGATTATTTTATTCTGAAACTTCTTCTGAAACATGCTTGGAGGCTACTGGTCACCTACAAAATGTAGTAGAGCAGTTACCCTACGAGAAGAGGGATATACATATAAACAAATTGCTGAAAAGTTGGGACACAGAGCGTCCAAGTCTGGAGTTCAAAGGTCTGCGAGAGGTTCAAAGTCTCCAAAAGTTTACACAATGCTGTAAAATCTGGCAGAAACCGGAAGACGTTATTGATAGACGACAGAAGGATAACGAAATTAGCTCTTCAAGACCGTAGATCCACTTCGAGTGATATCCAACACATCCTTGCTGAGAGTGGTATAATTGTAAGCGCTAGGACGATTCGACGACGCCTAGTCAACAATGGATTAAGGGCCAGAAGCCCAAGAAAAAAAGCTTACTTGAATAGTAAACAAAGGGAAAAAAGACTCAATTGGGCAAAAGAACCCAAGAATTGGACCAAAGAAGACTGGAAGAATGTAATCTGGAGCGATGAAACAAAAATTTCTATATTTGTATCGGATGGAATAAAGTATGTTAGGAGGAGAACTGGAGAAGACTTGTTACCAGTGTGTACCACCGTCACCATGAAGCACCCTCTCAGCATAATGATAAGGGGGTGCATGTCAAGAAGTGGCGTGGGTCGTCTACATATCATTGATGGGACGTTACATGAAAAAAATACAAGGAGACTATCTTGGATCCAAAGTTAAAGCCTTTTATAGCGGATCTGTTTGGAGAAAATAGAGAGACATGCATATTCCAGCAAGACAACGCACCATGTCATACTGCTAAAAGTGTCTCAAGCTGGTTCGAAGAAAATAATATTATGGTACTTAAGTGGCCTGGTAACAGCCCAGATCTTAATTAGATAGAAAACTTGTGGGCCAGGTTGAAAATCTTTGTATCTTTATACTTTGCTGCTATTGCTTTGTGGCACATTTTAACTAATATAATTAAATAAAATCTCTTATCGAATAAGAGGGCCCTGATTGAAGCTGTAATAAAATCATGATTCAAGGTCATCAATAATGCAGATTTGGAGAAGTTGGTGGACTCAATGCCTCGAAGAATGAAGGCTGTGATAAAAAATAAAGGCTACCCAACTAAATACTAAAGTGATTTATCTTAAACACGTGAATTTTAAATTTTATTGTCATTAACAATTTTCCATAGCTGAGCACAATATTTTTTATATTTTATTCAAAGTACAATAATTTTAATAAAATGTGTATTATATCTGAATATTTTATGTATAAATGATAATTCATGCATAACCTACACTATTATAAAGACAAGGCAATAATATTTTTTTAGAAATATTCATTTAGAAATCTAAGAAGGAAGATTTTCTAAATAATTTAGTCGAGTAAAAAATAGTTTCCATTTTTTTGGCCACTACTGTATTATATAGGTACAAATTTTTATTTGTTAACCGTTCATCTTAAGTTCATTCTATATGGTCAAACAAAAAAAATATAAACCAAATTTTGAATTAATTGAACTAACATATTTAACAAACCAAATATTTATTTAGAAATAATTGAAATAGCCCACCTAAGTGTTGAAGAATGATAAATTACTGATTTTCAAATAATAAGTACCTGCCAATAAATCTAAAGTTTAAGTTATGGTTTAAGTATTGAATTTAGAATAAAATATGAAATTATATCCAACTTTTATAGAATGCTTTTAAATAGTCTGTGAACAAAAAACTGATTTAATAGATAAACATTATTTTTGAAAAATAGTACAATATAATAATTTATAGTACAAGTCATTGAACGACTGTTAGTCAAGTAAAGGTTTTTTAAACAACTGCGATCGAGCGCCATTGTTGATTGTTTTGGCAGGGTTGAAATTCATAGTGTAATTAGTTGCATGTAACTAGGGAATGCAATCCCGCAGGACGATGTCAATCCAGGTATTTGCGGGACTGAACAATCTTAGTACCGCTGGATCCAGGTATTTGCGGGATCCAGCAGGGTGGACTTAGATATCTTATCAATCGTATAATAAAGACCTAATTAATACCTCGATCTACCAACCTTGTTTTTAGAGTTTTAAATTTATACCTAATCAAACACGTTCTTTGGGACATTTTAAATGGTTTATTAACATACTTACCTTTAGTTAGACATCGGTAAAGTTTGTCATAAATTGGCAAAGAATAAAATGAGACATAAATTTATATTACAAATTAAATTTAAATAATAACGTTCACACGATAAACAATATTTTTGTACAATAAGCATCATAAGTTTAAACATTATTTTGGAAATAGCTTCGTAAAAAAGTTAAAGTATTGTGTCGTCTGATAAACGGCTTCTGATATTGGACACAAGGTAGCCAGTGGCTGAAAAAGCTCGTTCAGATTCCACGCTGGTTGGCACAATAGTCATTTGCGCATTGTAAGTGAATTGAAGGTATGTGCCTTTCCACCGGACTCGAAATAATTCATTTCCTTCTTTATCAAAACCTCAATGTTGCTCATATTGCCAGATCTAGGTTGTTGGGCTGTTGATCTCGAACTCTTCATACTAATCAAAGTAAGTTTGAGTTCGTCTTAAAGTGACATTGGTGCTGCTGCTGCTGCGTATGTCTCCTGATTTGCGAGAGGAGTGTCGTCATCCTAAGGTTCATCAGCGTCAGCAGGAGCAGTGGCTTCTGCGTTGTTACCCATGTCCGTGTACTCTAGCCTTTCGACTATAGTTTTGATTGTCTTGCATATTAAACTTTTTGAAGGTAGACTAAATGTGTCATCAACATTAATAAATTGACTACTGTCTTCTTCGTACTTATATGGATCATGTAAGTATATAATAAAACCGCTGTCAAGTTAGTTCGCCGCTCTGAAATCCGTTTCCTCAACAAATCAACAAAGAGTAACACGTATGAATTACGCTTCTCTGTAATCCCGCCAGTCCAGCGGGATCCCGCAAAATTTTCGACCGAGATTAGTCCCGCAAAATGTCTGCTGGATCTCGGTATTTCGGGATCCCGTTTGGGATTGCATTCCCTACATGTAACACATTACATCCAACTGTTGATAGTATGTGTATAGTAAAAGAATACGTAAAAATCCATGTATTTTATAAATAAAAATAAATAAACGTACCAAACTATGAACCCTAGCATCTAAATTATTGAATATTTTTAAGATATTTTGTTTTTTATATAAAAAATGTATGTCAGGCAAGACTTGTGTGAAGGTCAGTAGGTACTTTTTCCTCTCTCGAATATGTAAACAGCTTGATGGTATGTATGTATGGAGATTAAGTATCAAACTACTGAGATTCCCCGTAAGAAAAGTTCAAGATGCACTGCGATAGTGTATATGTTTTTATAGAAAATTAAATTATCTAGTTGGTTTTTCTGCGTTTTTCAATATTTAAGAAAAATGGGAAATAAAGTCAGTAAAAAACACACAAATTATTATAAAAAATATACATAAATATATGTTTTTAATTTGATGCCAAAAAGAATAGTGTTTGTAATCATTTTTATTGACTCACAAACAGCGAAGTGTATAATTTTATTTTAATATTATATTTATTACGCTGCAGTTTATCAATGTTGGAGATAGTTTTTTCAAGTCAAGTTTGTTCAAAATGCAGAAAAATATCAATAAACATTAGGTTTCCGTTGATTTAATTCACGTATAAAACTTTTTTAACGCACGTGATATTTATCTTAACTAACATGTAACTTCATCATGTATTAGGGTGTTTTAATAAATCATATTATATTCAATTACTAGATTCAGCGTTTTATGTTCTCTTAATTTCTCCCAAATGTAAAACAAAATGTTTAATTTTGTTTTATAAAAGTCTGTACTTAACATCTATAAAACATATTGTCATATAAAAGGAATATAACAGGTTCATCGACAACTACATATTATGTTTTATAAAAGTTTTTGTTTTTCATTTATAAAACCAACTGTTGAATAATAGGTATATAAACGTCACACTAATAATTTTATGTCGTATTGAAGTCATCCATAATACCACTATACAATCGTCTATTAAAGTTTTTTCTAAAACGTTTATAGGCCAATAAGTTGTTTAGATGTTATAATAATACCCTTTTTATGACGATATTGTCTTTTTAAAAATCTTTATACAACTGAAATGTTTTTACGACTTACAGATTTGTTAAGTTAACGTTTCGATTAAGACCATTATGTGATCCTTGTATAATTACGTTGCAAAAACGTTTATTGGACGTTGCAATTAGACTATTTAGTTAGACGACTTAACCGTCAGATGTACAACGTCTATACGACTAACAGAGTTAGTTAATAACCACTATAAAACTCCTATACGACTAAAAGTCATAGGTATAACTCTTATTTATACGACTTGTTTGCTAGTTGGATTGTCTCTGGGGGAAACATAAAATTAAAATAGTCGCATCATTTCTATCTTCGGCCTTCGTGGCTCAGTTGGTTAGGTATCTGACTACTGATCCAAGGGTCCCAGATTCGATTCCCGGTGGAGATATAGTTTTTAATTGTGTTTTAAGTCTGGCTCTGTGAGACGATTAATACCATAAGCAGATCGTAAGTCTCCAGAATGTGGCAGCTTGTTATTGGTGCATGTTAAATAATTATTTGACATTGTACCTGTTAGTTGCCCGTGAAGCTACATAAAATAAAAAGTTATAATATAATATTATGCTGATTATTTATTTAAATGTTTTATCAAATGACAGAACGAACGCGTATAATATCTGTCAAATGACAAATGTCAACCACGGTGGACGGTGCTGCCAGGACTTAAATTTTTAGATATTATTGGAGAGTTGCACGAAAAAAATATGAATCCTTATGAAGAAGGGGTTGAACTTAACATTGTTTTTACTCCTCACTACCCCAAGGGGATTTATGAATTCGCAATTTTTAAAGTAATTTTTTATTGCAGATTATCAACTAGTATCATGCTGGGATTGCATTCTGAAAGTTTCATCACAATGTATCTGTGTGTGTGTGCTGTGTACTATAATATGCTACGTACGGCGTGTTTATTCTAGATTATCGATTATAGACTAAAGTGCTCATTCGATTATTTTCAAATTTTGCAAATTTGTATATCAAAAACTCGCATAGACCTCATTAGATTTTGAAGGATATCTGAATAGTGGTTCTCATTTTTTTTAACTGTCAAATATTTCAAAGTGACTCCCATGCTCAGGAAACTCGAAATTTGTTATTTTTATTTTCAAATTGCTAAAAGGGCACATCACTTAAATAAAATGTCATTAATAAATATCAATTTTTCATAATAATATATTTAAATAATAAAATAATTAAACTCACTAATTTCATAAAATTGCCGAAAACTTTCTATAGAAACTTTGAATACTCTATAGTGACTTGTTAGTGAGGAGTTTAGCGTTGGCCACAACCCACTCGTTTTTAATAACATTTCAAGCTCCGAAAATTTAAAGTTTGATATTTTTCAGCAGTTTTCAATCTGTCGATTGATGCGGCTTTCAAATTGTAGAATTTCATAATTATTTTTTTACATACATACATACATACCATCGTGCCGTTTCCCTATTTGGGGTAGGCAGAGAGAACCGAACGCCAGACTCTTCTATCTTGACATACCTGTTTTGCCTCATTTACATTCATACATCGCGTCATACATGCTCTCCTTGTTCTGACTTCGTATGTTCCCCTCTTTCAAAATCTCATTTATATGATCATGCCAGCTCTTTCTCGGACGACCCTCACATCTCATCCCACTCTTTTCAGCCTTGTATACTTTCTTTGTCAGTCGTTCATCGTTCATTCTCTCTACATGTCCGAACCATCGCAAAGCATTTATCTTCATTCTACTCAAAATATCCCTTTCAATCTTACATTCTCTTCTGATATCTTGATTCCTTATCCTATCATAAATTGTTTTACCACACATTCGTCTTAGGGACCTCATTATTTTTTTTGATATTTTTATTTTCAAATTGCTAAAAATACCTCATTTTCATAAAATGGCATTGAAGAGTTGTCAAGTTTTCGTTATAAATTATTTAAATAAAAAATAATTTAACAAAATCATTCCATGAAAATGATACTTTGTGAAGTGAATTGGTAGTGAGGAGTTTAGTGCTGGCTACAACTCACTCGTTTTTTTCTATGATGTTTTTTTCAATATGTATGTATCAGTAAATAAATAAATAAAAAGTTTTCAAATACAATTCTGTAGAAAAATCAATAACTCTGGCCTATATTTTTATATGCCATGCGTGATTGCGAAAGAATTAATTGACAGCGAGGAGAGTTTAACATAACCTAACAGCTATAGAGTATAAAGGCACTTACAATACAAAGGTGATAATAATGCTAATAGAGCTATAAGTCGAGATCAACAAAGATCGATGTTGCAAGAGTAAAAAAATATATATATAATTATTAAATCCGTTCTTGGTGTCGTAATCGAGTACAGAACGAGTTTAGAACGAGTTCGACAGATAGATAGGGAACGCTCGTACTTATTTCGCTAAATACAGTGGAACCTCGACAGATTCTTCGTGAACGAAATCGTTTTTTTTTTCGATATGGTAATTATTGAAATCGAAAGATACTTCGGTACATTGAACTGGGAAAAAAAATGTTTCGATATAGCTGTCGTTTATTCATTAAAGGGGGGACTGCGGCCAACGTACCTATTTTTAAATTTGATATACCATCATTATTTCTTATCAAATCGTTTTGAAAAAAATAATTTAGATAGTTTGGGTATTAATAAACAAAAATATACCTTATTTTTTTTATAATGTTCTGTATAAACTCTTGTAGAAAAATAATGGCTTACCCCGATTTTCAACGTTTATCTTATATTTTTAATAAACTATACCTAAGGCGTAGAGTAATATATTTTTTTTAAATTAAAGAAGACAAAAATATCTAGAAAAATATGATGTGACGTTGCAAAGAATGCTTCAGGTTTAGTAAATAAACCTAAAAAACATTTATTTTCCATTCAGCGCCATAGCGTAATAAAAGTTTTTTTGGTTTATTTACTTAACCTGATGCATTAATGCAACGTCTTATCATATTTTTCCAGGTATTTTGTTCTTCTTTAATTTATAAAAAAAAATATTGCTCTATACCTTATATTTTTTTAGAAATTTAAGATAAATGTCTAAAATCGGGGTATGCTTATTATTTTCTAACAAGAATATATACAGAACATAATCAAAAAGATAAGGTATGTTTCTCTTTATTAATATCCAAACTAACTAGGTTATTTTTTTCAAAATGTTTCGTTTAGTAATAATGATGGTAAATCAAATTGAAAAAATAGGTACGTTGGCAGCAGTCACCCTCTTAATAACATCACGACATATCCCACAATGTGGGGTAACCAGCAACAAATGCGCGAGTGTGCACAACCTTATCGTTTTCGTATAGGTAATGTCTAAATAAAACTATCTTTGGTAGTATTCATGTCTTAGCAATTTGCCGAGCGGTGTGAGGAATTCGTAGAAAAGGTCAGGAGTTATAATACGTACTAGAGACAACTCTGGGAACACAGTCACGTCAACTAGACCTTAAAAAACACGACAGGTCATTTTAACTAATGTTGGATGAACTGTCAAAATTGACATTAAAAACGAAAATTTAAACATAAATAATAAATAGTGTTAAAAATAATACAAGTAGGTAAAAAATATAATGACATACATGATTTATTTGAAAAACGTAATCAAAAGCGAATACATAATAAACTTATTCCTAACCTCAAATGACAAAGTGTTGATAAAATTTTTCCTGCAACCAATTTCCAGTCAATTTATAAAGCAACTCGCTCGCGCGAGTCGCTATTGTCATTATAGCGTAACCTAACCGAAAATTGTAGGGAATGTAAAAAATATGACAACGAAATAATAGTAAGTACCTACCTACGATGTGTACGCAAATCTCCATTTCCGTTAATTTTTTGGTTAGGTTTAGTTAGTCTTTAATCATAAAAGAGACTCGCGTGAGCGAGTTGCTTTATAAATTGAATGTAAATTGGTTGCATGAAAAAAATTATCAACACTTTTGCCATTTGAGGTTAGGTATAAGTTTATTATGTATTCGCATTCGATCACATTTTTCAATTAAATTAGGTATATATGTCAACATATTTTTTACCTAGTTTATTTTAACACTTTGTATGATTTTTAACACTTGACACTGCGTGATATGTAGCTACATATATTATGTCAGGTTCCTAAGAACGTATCTAGAGGTTCGAGTGTACAGCGTTGATTAGATAAATCCAAACATTTCTATCGTTTTAAAATGTGCTTCAATGTTATCTGGCGCACGACTTGTAGGTAAATCTGGCCACAGATCAATGTAACAATAAGAGTTTTTATGATTCATGTCGCATTGACAAAAATATGACGCCATTTTGTCAACATAATGACACGAAAAAGACAGTAAACACTATCTAGAAATTGAGTCAGTAGATGTTAGTGGATTACATTTACATTTTCGCATTCCGGCTCGAAGGACCAACTTTCTATCTTTAATATTAACGCCACGTTTTCTTCGTTATTGAATGAATCACTCAAGTACCAAAGTCTGGTTGATTATATATACTTGAAAGGGACTGTAAAACTACACTTCACTAAATGGGATTGGCATTTGTGGTACACTCAGTAAATCGAAGTAGAGACAGGCCGTTATTTGACTTTTTTAGGGACTGTAGTTAATGGAGGTTACAAGCTTTAATTACCTTATGAATGTTATAAATCAATAGAAGGACGTGAATATTACGATTTTTGGTTAAAGAAGTAGATTTCTACGAGTAGAAACATGACTATATTTTCTGAGGCTATAAATAATATAATTAATTACCTACAAACAATTTGTTATAGTTAAGTTTATTCGATAATTCTTCAACAAATATCAGCGAAGCCAAGCGATAGGAAAAGTAAAGATTGGGCGATACATTTAAGGTCCAAAGACCGATGATTAATGCAAGATTTGAATTTGCCGTAATTTGTGCAGTTTTTTTGGCAACCCAGAATAAAAAAAAAATTGACAGCTGAGAGTTTGGGATAAGTCAAAATGGACATTTACACGATACAACAACGTGTAAATTCATTATTGAACAATGTATCAAAAATAATGACACAGATCTTTTACGAGTATACGCTTTAGTGAGCTTCTCGAAATTTGCATTCTTGACCATGAAGTCGAATTGATGATCCAGGACTTTTACCAGCATTTCACGTACTGCTTTGCAACTGATCCTGTCTCCCTGATTTTTCAATTAATCTCTTCACAGATGACGAAGTAGAAGAACTTTCATTATCTTAAAGTTATTGTTCAGTAATGAAAACACGTTGTTGTATTGTGTAACGCTCTATTTTTACTAACCCTAAACTAACTCTCAAGCTGTCAAATTGTTTTTTATTCTGGTTTGCCAACAATTTGCTAGACAAATGCCGGCATATGCAAATCTTGCGATAATTTTGCGACACCCATTATAATTTTGATTATAATGCAAATATTTGTTGCGGTTTGTTATTGTTTATTTTATATGAAATAATAAACCATTTATATATAGCATAATTTTCGTTTGGTTCAACCTAGTTTCCGGTATCGACCGACAAATAGCCTTCGATGCTTACGATACGAATATCCCGGTAATTTATTTTTTTGCGGTTAAACGATAAATTGCAATGATATTGTATAAATGTTGTTTGACATTCATAATAATGGTATATTTTTAAATTGAAAAGGGTGTTTACCTTGAGGTGAACAGGTATCAAACTTATCGACGTACAAATCAACTGCTAAAATTTTCGTTTTCTCATTCGTTGTGTACTTGTTCGAATAATTTGTTTCAGAGTTCATAGATCTCAAAAAGTACGTATTATAATCAGATTTCAAGACCAAATATATATGGACTTCAAACTCCGAAAAGATCTATAGATGGGTCGGTGGCAGAGCGGTTAGCGCGCTGGGATAGTAATCCAGTGGTCGCGAGTTCGAATCCTGCCTCGACCGATTTCGTTCACCTAAGCACAAGCATTTATTTGCTTATTTTACGGAACGTAGGAAGATGTATATGTACTTGTTTAACAAGGACATATACATTTAAAAAAAAAAAATCTATTAGACATTTATTATGTGTGGAGTATTTTGCTATACTGTTGTGAAATATGGTGCATAGGTGAAAGAGACCGCTAAAGATAGGAGACCTTCTAGATGTGGACCTACCAACGAATATTTGGCATATCTTGGAAGGCCCATATTAGAAATGATGAGGTTCTCAGCAAAATTGAATAAAACCAGGCACATGTTAAACACCATAATTAATCTGCTGAATGCACCAAACTTTCTTTTCTCTCTACCGAAGTTTGATGTTTTTTTCCAAGTACAATCAGCCAGACTACGGAATAAATTAAGTGACGATGTTACATCGCCTTAATCTAAACAAATCGAACGATATTCCTTCTGCGTCTTTCGATTCTCTCCATCCTTATAAAATTTCATGTTAAAATTAACCGAACTATAGTGACTACACATAGCCAAACAGTACAGTCATAAATAGATAAACTTTTAGTACCGATAACAGAGGTTTGGCTAAAACGCAGGTAGCCAGTTTGGATTGTATAGTATTTTTTAGTGTTAACTCATTGCTATGATCAGTCTGTTTTCGGTTTTGTTTTGAAAAGGAACACAAAAGTACTATAGTAGGTAACGAATTACGGTAGGGTTGATTGGAAGATCTTGTGGCAATAAAACCGCCTTTGTATAATCGTCTTTGTAACGAATTACTTAAGGATTCACGGTAGGGTTGATTGGAAGATCTTGTGGCAATAAAACCGCCTTTGTATAATCGTCTTTGTAACGAATTACTTAAGGATTCACGGTAGGGTTGATTGGAAGATCTTGTGGCAATAAAACCGCCTTTGTATAATCGTCTTTGTAACGAATTACTTAAGGATTCACGGTAGGGTTGATTGGAAGATCTTGTGGCAATAAAACCGCCTTTGTATAATCGTCTTTGTAACGAATTACTTAAGGATTCACGGTAGGGTTGATTGGAAGATCTTGTGGCAATAAAACCGCCTTTGTATAATCGTCTTTGTAACGAATTACTTAAGGATTCACGGTAGGGTTGATTGGAAGATCTTGTGGCAATAAAACCGCCTTTGTATAATCGTCTTTGTAACGAATTACTTAAGGATTCACGGTAGGGTTGATTGGAAGATCTTGTGGCAATAAAACCGCCTTTGTATAATCGTTTTTAACAAATTGAATAAACACGGTCCAAGAGTTCTACAGTAATATTTAGTCATAATGCGGCAACTCTACGTGCTATGAATAAATAATAACAAATTATTTGACTGTATTAACATGTTAGATAACGGATAACGGACATATTGTATTGGGTCAAACGCGCAGATCCGGATATCCGCCGCGCCCCGATTGTCCTTCGACGGGACTTGAAGCCGACGTAAAGGACAGAGGAGCGGCTGCACAACGCACGCACGACAAACGCTCACGCAATATTTTGCAACATACCACGAGTTGAATGAATAATACAGAAATAATTACAGAATCAAACGACAGTTAAGACTTCGCAAAATCAATGGCGGATAATAAGAGTCACTCGCTTTACTCAATCGCAGCACCCATTCACAGTAGACCTTCAAAATATAGGCAGTTAAACTCATAAATTTATCACAAAAAAAAATATTTTTCTTAATAAAAAATGTTTTGAGAAATCCTGGAATTTTTTGAAAAAACTAATTTGAGGTTTTGTATTTGTCTATGTTTACACCAATTTTCAGCGTTCTAGCTTTTATGGTTTCTGAGATATATGGAAAAATAAACCAAAAATTCAAAAGTTGATAACCCCTGACTGAAACAATAATTCACAATTCTGAGTATAAAAGTTTTGTAGGCCTATAACTGTTTATATATTCTAAAATTTTTGGCTTTGTGAATCCTGCGGGATCAAAAGTTATAGGGGGGGAGGGGACACACAAAAAATGTTCTACTCCGAATTCTGAGTAAATCCATGTATGGGAACATATATACTGCGAAGCCTCTAAGTTGGTGTTTTTAGCATGCAAAAAGTCCACTACGCCATACAAAATGTTCCTAGTATTCCTTATACGCGGGTCTTGGCTTAATACTTTGTCGATATGTTAAGAGAATAAATTCTCTTGAACAAATCGACAGTTGGAAAACGCCATATTTCGTAACTTCAGGTTCATCCGATATCGTGAGTAGGTATTGTGTATATTGTGTATTCAGTTATTTGGTCTCCTTTTAATAAATCTCACCAGTATAAATTAGAAAAAGTTCAGCGAAAATTCTAAAGATTTGTCAATTTTAAATTATCGATTCCCTTTGAACAAATAAATTATAATTCTTTAATGTGTACACTTAACTTAAAAACACTATCAAGTAGAAGGACAATCAGTGATTTGATGATTTTATATAATATTTTAAATGGCTGGTTGGACGTCCTTGATTTAACGTATCTCATTTCATTTAATGTTCCGATTACCCGTACACGACAAACACAGGCTTCACTATTTTTTTTCATAAAATCTAGTAATAACTAGTTGCATGTAACACATGAGATCCAACTGTCGATAGCGATAGTATGTATAGTTGAAGAATAAGAATCAAACTATAAACCAATAAATCCAAATTATAGAAAATTTTAACACATTTTGGTATGTATGTCAAGATAGGATAGTATGGAGGTCAGTCCTTTTGTCCTACCCGGAATATGAAAACAGCATGATGGTATGTATGTATGTTTAGATATTAAGTATCAAACTATTAAGTCTTCTTAGATATTGTGTATATTGTGCCATACAAACTGTATGAAGCGATGTGGTCACAAATTCAATTTTTATAAAAATTGTTAAAAAAAAAATTGAGATGTGCTAATACAATGTGAATATATTTTATAGAAAATTAAATGATCTAGTTGGGGTGTTTCGGCTTTTTTCGATATTTTTAAAAGATTTGGAAATATAGGCAGTTAAACTAAAAAAAACTAAAATAGAGTCTTAAAGATTGTATAAATTCTGGGTTCTTCTTCTTTTTTTCTTTTAATTTTTATATTTTTGTTTCTGCTTAATCTTTTGCTTGTTTTTCTTTAATTTTATTTTTATTGTACTTCACTACTTATATATTTTGTAAATTTATATTTTTTTTGTTGATTTTTGTTGTTATATATAGGTACCTATTTATAATTATGTATGTATGTATTTTGCTTCGTGGTTCATAAACATATGTTTTAATAATTTGTAATTGTGTACAGCGTTGCCAATGTCAATTTACCAAATTCCCCAAAAATCTAGTTCAAATTCCCCGAATTTGGGAAGATCAAAGTCCCTATTCCCCACAAATTCCCCACATAATTATAATCTCAAGAAAAATACTAGGTTTCATAAAAAAACAATAATATTTACACTTTAAACACAACACTTTACCCAAGTTACTCTCCGCATCATTATATCCATCAAGGCCATGTAGATTTAAATCCAGAAAAGCGTGAACTCGCCATTCGTTATTAATTTTTGTATTTGCACAGAGTTTTCAAGCACTGAAAATCATTTCAGCACAGGCATCAATGATTTAACTTAGATTTTTTGAGCTTTTGAAAGATTCACAAAAGATATAATAAAAATAATAAGGATTTATAAAATCAAATCTCTTAACAATGTCCGATGTTAATTCATTATAAAAATCTTGGCACTTTTTAAAGAAATCTGTAATAGCTGAACAGTGTACATTTTCATCTTTTTTCAAATTAATAGACGTTTTAGTCACTAACTATCAAACTTTCGATATATCAGCAATCGATATATGGCAAAATGTACGTAGTTTCCCCACATTTTCCCCACAAAAAGCCAATCCCCACAAAATCCCCGATCGAGTTGAGATTCCCCGCAATTTGGGGAATTCCCCACAAATTGGCAACGCTGATTGTGTATGTAAAAGCCCATTTAGGGCGTTTATATAAATAAATAAATAAATATCTGATCACACACCCTCAGACAAACCGAAAATATATCTTCGTTCAGAAAAAAACTCAAAACGCACCTTTTTCGCAAATCTTACCAGAGCCGAAATGATACAACGTAATCATTTTTTCAGCGCCCTTGAGGTGAGATATTCACAAAAACGGCGCTATATAAATTATCCAAATTTATTATTTTATTATTATTACTTCTACACTAACACAGTTAGGGATGCAAACATCGATGTTTTCAAAACATCGATGTATCGTTCATAAACATCGATGTTAACATCGATGTTTTGATGAACGATATATCGCCGATACATCGACCACAAAAGTCAAAAACATCGACATCGATCATAACTCATAACTTATTCATTTCGTTCGTAGATTCCGTCGCGTTACGACTTATTGACACGACGTGTACCTACTACTAATACGATTAAATTATTGTTTGCAATATTGCTTTTATATTATAATTTTAATTACACTGTTTATATATCTTATTCTTTATTGTTATAGTATGTATATCGTCCATAGATCCTCCGGACACATGGAATCGTTAGTTACAGTTTACGAATAATAATTTTAATAACACAGGTTTTATTTTTACTGTCGCGTAAACTGAATGAAATACGATGAAAATATTGTATAAATATGTATTCATGTGATATAGAAATATTCCACATCTGTACACGCAAAGCCTTGTGAGGTGGATATATATAATAAGTGAAAAAAATAATTTTTTAAATTATAATAAATACATTTTTATTAAAACAAAATCCATATTATCATTTATGATTTTACTTTACTTTATTATTTACTATGCTTTTTATATTGCTAAGGTCATTACGACATATTTTTCTAAATATATCTAAAATATAGGAAAAACATCGACGATACATCGATGAATCGTTCTTATTGCCGATGTTTTCTAACATCGATACTTTGTCATAAAAACATCGATGTTTTTTAACATCGATGTTTTTAAGAACGATGTTGCATCCCTAAACACAGTTGCTTTTATATTATTTCATAAGCTTGCTAAGCTGAATAAAGTATTACATTGGAATAGCGACGGGGAAAAATGAGTGATCCGTATTATTTGACCGGATCATTAAATTGAATCGGTGACTCACGGTTCACGTTGCCACAACGATCCGCTCATGAACCAGACATCACTCTCACACTTTCTATCTCATATAAAATATATTGTTAGAATGCGATACACATACCGACTCATGGCAATCATCGATTCACAACTAATTCATTATGGTTCATAAAATCTAATTCATTGCGGTTCTTAAATATGTTAAGCAATTTTGAC